>PVKH010045624.1:0-10485 GCA_004027955.1 Chaetophractus vellerosus
CAAAACAAAACAAAACAAAAAAAATGTAAATGAATTAAACTCCTCAGTCAAAAGACAGAGATTGACAGAATGAACAAAAAGCATGACCCAACTACATGGTGTTTACAAGAGATTCACCTTTAATTCAAAGACATAAATGAGTTGAAAGTGAAAGGAAGGAAAGAAATATACCATGCAAATAGTAACCAAAAGATATGCAGTAGCTACACTAATATTAGACAAAACAGATTTTAAATCAAAAACTGTTACAAGGGACAGAGAGTCACTATATATTGATAAAGAGGTCAATTCAGCAAGACAAAACAATTATAAATATATATATTGCTTCTAACAGCAGAGTCCTAAAATATATGAGGCAAATACTGACAAATCTGAAGGGAGAAATAGATAGTACTACATTGATAGCAGGAGATTTCAATACATCACTTTCAATAACAGATAGAACATCTAGAAAATCAGTAAGAAAATAGAAGACTTGAAAGATACTCTAAACCAGCTGGACCTAACAGACATATACAGAACCTTTCACACAAAGCAGTAGAATACACCCTCTTCTCTAGAGCACAGGGATCACCATATGTAGTATAGACCATAAAACAAGTCTCAATCAATTTTTAAAAATTTTTACTTAACGTAGCTTCTCTGATCAAAATTGAATGAAATTGGAAATCAGTGAGAGAAAAATGGAAAATTCAAAAACATGTGGAAATTAAACAATGTACTACTTAAATAACCTATGGGTCAAAGAAGAAATCATGAAGGAAATTAGGAAGCACACTGAGGTGAATGAAAATAAAAATACAACATACCAAGACTTATGGGATGTACCGAAGGCAGTTCTGACGGGGAAATTTCTAGCTCTAAATGTTTACATTAAAAAAGATCTCAAATCAGAGACTTAACTCAAACTAGAGGATCTAGAAAAAGAACAAACTAGCTGAAAGCAAGCAGGTTACCAAGGGATGAGGTGAGGGAAGGGAATGGGGAGTTAATTATTAAATTACACAGCTTTTCTATTTGGGTTGATCCTAAAGTTTTAGTAATGGATGATGGTAATGGCAGCACAAGAGTGTGGATGTAATTAACAGTATACTGAATTATATTTCTGATTTTAGTTAAAAGGGGAAATTATAGGTTGTATATATGTTACTAGAATAAAAATTTTTAAAAAACATAGGCATGTACAACACAGTGAACTCTATTATAAAGGATGAACTACAGATAATAGTAACAATTATATAAAAATGTTCTTTTATAAATTACAACAAATGTACCACACTAATGCAAGCTGTTGATAAAAAGGGTGGTATATAAGAACTCTATATTTTATGCATAATTTTTCTGTAAACCTAAAATTTCTCTAATAAAATAAAAAGTACAATGGGAACCTAGAGAATTGAATGTCTAAGTGCACTTGGGTAAGTTAGGAAATCTTCAACGAAGAGTAGAAGTTTGCCAGGCAAAAAAGTTTATCTTATCAGTAAAAACACATAATAGCAAAAAGTTTGATGGGGCTAATCCAGAGAGGCATGGCATGGAGTGATCAAAGACAAGGCTGGCAAGGTAAGGTAAAGCGCAATTGTGAAGGAATGTGGACTCTAAAAAAGATGTGGTATGAATTGATTTGTATTTTGGAAAGATAACTCTGGCAGAGGCCAGTGACTGATAAAGTCTAATGATGAAATGCTGAGGGACTGAATTAAGACAGTAGAAATGTAAAAAAGGGAATAAATCCACACAATATTTAAGAGACAAAATTTCAAGTATTGATGATTGGCCCATCTGAAAGGTAAAAGGGATTAAAGAATTGAGGGTGACTGAGGTTTCTAGATTTGGGCAATTTGAACGGCTGGTAGGACCACTCTACCAAGGCAGGGATGAGTAAATAGTGAGGGGGGGAGGAGGTGCTCACTGAGAAACCAGAGGTGTTCTAGGTGGGAGCTTGGAACAAAGGGTATGGTTCAAGGGATAGCTATTTGACTTCAGGCAAATCATTTAACCTCTCAAGAATCCAGCTGAAAAGATTAAACAAATTTGAGAGACTAGTATCAAAGCCAGGATTCCAACTTAGGTCTATCTGACTTCAGAGTCATATTTCTTCCATGATATCGTGACAATGATGTACCAAAATGGAAATAAATGGGAACAAATGATTGGGAGGGATAAATGTGGGGGGAGGGGAGGCAGTGGGGAAGTAGGAGACAAAGTTACAAAAAGAACCATTCATGCAATTCTTTAACATATATATATTGAAGGTCCATCCCCATTAGGGATTGTGCTGGGCACTAGGGTTACAATGATGAATCAATCATAACCCTGTCCTCAAGGTGGTAAAGAAAGACCTTGTCAAAGGTCTGCAATACAATGTAAGTGCTATAAGAAGAGTCAAGTACAGCATGCCTGCTTCATGGCAGACCTAAGGGAACACTACTCCTCTTATGGCTCCATTTCAGCAAACCCTGACTGTATGAATGGGATTAAACTTGAGATCAGAAGAAAATGAGATCTACAGTTGTAGGTTTACTACCTATAAATAGGGCATATTCTTTCAGATGAATAATGTCTATGCAGGATTTTTCTTTTTGTAGCAGTTGGTTTTTATGTGTAGCCATTAAGTGCACAGCAAAAATGAACCATAAATACGCCAAACACTGACAATACACTGTATAGAAAAAGTTTTAAACTGTTCTATTATATACTCACCTCCACCCAAAATGATGCATTCCTTTTTTTTTTTTTCCTAATTAGGCTAATAAAAAGAATTTATTTGGGTAGTGGGATGGAGCTTGCTGAGAAATGGGAAAGACGGAAATACACACCAAGATTTGGTGCAGGCTCCTCTAGGCAGAGAGAGCCAGCATTCTTAATAAGTAGTGTAACTCTACTTAAGTAAACTGTTCTAAAATATTCATTAGAATCTATCTATAAATAAAAACTTGAATTAGCAAAAGTCTTAAAACTACTTGTGGCTTTTAACTCACTACACAAAAAGACAAAGAATTAGAAAAGTTTATTCATTCTATAGGTAAAATGGCCAAAAAATTAAGTCTTTTAGTTTGAATGATTGGGTTTTGCTTCTCCAAGTGCATTCATAATGAATGATTCCCAGGGAATAAGAAGATACTGGAGGATTGTATTAGTCTGACAAAGGGGTGCAGCTTTAGTCACAATTGTCAAAAACTGGAAGCAACTCAAATTTCCTTCAACTGGTGAATGAAAAAATAAATTTTGATACATCCATACAATGGACTACTACTTAACAATAAAAAGGAATGAACTACTGACATATGCAGAAACATGGCTGAATTTCAAATGCATAATGCTAAATGAAAGAAGCCAGTCTAAAGGGCTTCAACACTGTCTGATTCCATTTGTATGACATCCTAGAAAAGCCAAAGCTATAGGGATAGAGAAAAGATCAGTGGTTGCAGGAGTAGGCAGATTATAAAGGCAATTTATTGGTAATGAAACTGTTCTATATCTTGATTATGGTAGTGGTGAACAGACCCTATGATTGTGTTAAAACTCAGAACTATATGCCAAAAATCAGTAATTTTACCACATGTATATTAAAAATAGATTTAAAACAATGATTGTGCACAAGATTATTCATTGCAGTCTGATTTTGATAGCTAACATTTAGAAACAATCCATCACCATTAAGAGGAGATGGGTTAAATTTTTGTATATCCAATCAAGAGAATACTATGCAGCTATAAGAAAGAATAAGGAAGCTCTCTATGTAATACAGAAATGGAAAGATCTCTAAGATTTGTTGCCAAGCAGAACAGTGAATCAAAAGAGGGGAAAGAAGAATATATGTATTCATTTTTGCTAAGATGAAAAACACCAGGACAAAGACACAAGAAAGCAAAGAGGTTCTTAGATTGTGTGAGCAGTGGTGCGAGGGACTGGCTACTGGCAGAAATGAAAATGGGTGTTTAGTATTGTTATATTATCTTTGAACAAGTGAAAGCATTACTTATGTTTTAAAAGGAAACTAATCAAAACCTGAATAATTTTTTGATTAGTTCTACTCTCCAATATATTTACTCTCTAAGCTTTGTTATCATCTGAAATGTTTGCCTTTTGTATATTCATCTTTGGCACTGATTAAAACATTGGACTCAAAAGAAATTGGGAAATCTTTGTAATAAACTAATAAAATTCTTTCTTTAGATTGACTCACGAGTTACAAGAAGCACAACTATGGGCAAGTTACTCAATCTCATTAATGCTGTAAAATGGGAGCCAATATTATCTCCCTTGTAGGGTGAAAATTAAATGAGACAATATATGTCAAGTGCTGGCAATCATGCTTGGCACTGAGAATACAGTCAATCATTGCTCAATGACTTCATCTTTAGGCATGGTGGTTTCATGGCTGATGTATTCACTTAACTGTCATAGGTCTCAGCCCAATTCCACGAGAGACCTTGTCAAGTAAGAACTGTGGTGGTAAAGAGTTCCTACTTTGTTGTTGGGCTGGTTGGGTTCAAATTCCAGCTCATAAATTTTCTAGGGATGGGCAACTCAGTTAACTTTTCAAAGCCACATAATCTTTAGTTGAAAAAGGGACAACAAAGGAACTTACTTCACAGGCTTGATATGAGAGTTGAGGACATAATAAATGTGAGGTGGAGGGAGCAGATATGACTCTAGCAGTTAAGTGCTTGCCTCCCACATGGAAGGTCCTGGATTTGGTTTCCAGTGCCTCCTAAAGAAAAAACAAAACAGACAACGAGCAGACAACAGCAAAAAACAATGAGCAAACAGACTAGGGAACCATCTGGGGGGTGGGGGGAGGAATTGTGAGGTGGGCAGCAGAGCTTTAGGCACAGTAATTAGGCAATGTTAATAATTACTGTTATTATTTTGCCTAAAACATTTTCTGGTTCCCGGAATTTATTATGTGAAATAACATAAAAAGCATTAAAATTACTACTTAAATTTTTTTCAAAACCTCATGCTAAAACCTAATTTCTAGCTTGTCTTGACTTTCTAATTATACTTCAAACTTCCAAATAAAGTTTATTCCTACCAACTTGTCTGACACATGCACAAAAATATTCTGACAAATAAATGATAATAGGGTTTTTAAATTTCTCTAATACAGGCATAACACAGACTAACTCTAAAAGTAACAGAGACTGAAATTAATATTTATATTTTGCAGTGTTTTCTCCATCATCTATGATTTCAAGCATTTGGGTTTCTAGATATCTGGCATCATAACGTAGCTATATGTATTAAAATGGGATTTTCTGAAAGAAAAGAAATACAACTTTTTTTTTTTTCAAAAAGGATATTGTTCCTAAAGTCATTTCTGAATCCAAATCAATCTCAATGGATTACAATGATTTCCCAAAGCTTTTTGTTTTGTTTTGTTTTTTAGTTCAATCAGTTAAATAAAATTTCTCCATGTACTCTTGAAAGTAATTATTTAGAGTTACAATTTCTGCACTGGAAATGACTAAACAAAGGGGGAGGCAACTAAGATTTCTGTGTTCCGCAAACCATTTGTTTTTCAAACATTTTAATTATTTCCTATAAATATATCATTGTCCTTAAGACAAATAGTTTTCAGATAAAGATGAAAAATCTTTAATCATCACTTGGGACATACTTGGAAATGACCTCAGCATATTATAAACCTTCTAAAAAGGGTTTAAAGTATGAAAACCCATCTACCAAATAAGTAAAGCAACTATTGCTTGGAATGTCAATACATAAGTTACTCCAAAAAGAAAAAAGACTTAAGGGTTTTTATCAGATGCGTAACAATAAAATAGTTTTAGAGTATTTCTGGGAGATCTTGTGAAAATTACCAACTGGACAGAACTGAGGTGTTAGAGAAGAATTCTGTTTACCCTTACCACTGCCCTCAATTCCCCAAGGCTTCCTCTCCTAGCTGTCCCTTTTGGCTGACTTGACTCTTCACTGTGCCAAGCCAGGATTTCCATTAAATCTTGGGCAGGAATTAAATTTTTCTTTAGAGTCTGAGAGAGACCTCAAGCCCACAGAATTTATCCCTGGTGCAATTCTGAGCATAAAACAAAGATGGCCTTTTGGAGGGTGGGCAGCAAGCGTGCATAGTGCTGCCATAACACAGCAGCACCCTTGCCAAAACAACCTCATGGAAGGCAGAGGCACTGTGCCCCAGTCTGCCTGTCTGAGATAGACAGCAGTTGGCAAAAATTTCCTTTCTCTTTCTCCTTAGCACAGGGGATGATAAGTGGTCAGAATCATGTCATTGCATTATTAAACAACTGCCAACTTCGATATGGTCATGGAGGCTGCAAACATGAGATTCCAGTGGGGTGTTTATTTGAAGTTCTTAGAGAACTCTAATAGGTACCATAATACATAATAAGAAAGGGCAGATTTCACTATTTCTAACAACTCAACCCCGTGGACACCAGAAGTAAAATAACACACACACAAAAGAACCATGGTTAAAAAATAAATATCTATCTAAAGAGAAAAAATGAAAACAATTGTGGTGGCTTAAGACTTATTCTTAATCTTAATCCATTTCTGTGGGTGTGAACCCATTGTAAATAGGGCCTTTTGATGAGGTTACTTTAGCTAAGGTGTGGCCCACCTAATCAGGATGGGTTTCAATCCTATTACTGAAGGCCTTATAGAGCAGACCACAGAGGGAGAAGCCATGGGGAGCAGCCAGAAGCTGGAAGTCAACAGAACTCATAAGAGAAAGGAGAAGACACTGCCATGTGCATTGAAATGTAATGGAAAAGCCAAGGACCAAGGATTGTCAGCTGCCAGTCCTAGAACAAAACAGTCTTTGGAGAGAATTCATCGCCTTGCTGGCATCTTAATTATGGACTTCTCCAAGCCTCAAAACTGTGAGTCAATAAATTCTTGTTAAAAATAAATAAATAAATAAATAAATTCTTGTTGTTTAAATCAACCCATTTATGGTATCTGTTTTAGCAGCTGAGAAACTAAAACAACAACCTACTCCTATCAGTAGGTTAAATAAATATTGGTACATTCATTCCACTGAAATTATACTACAATTGAAAAAAAAAAGAGATAGATCTACATATAGTGAAAAAAGAAAATGTCCATGATACGTAATTAAGTAGAAAAACTTAACTGCTACTGAACAAAATGCATTATGTGTATATTCAACACATATATAGAGAAAGCAAGAGAAAGTATGGGGCAGGCAGGGAGAACAGCAGGCAGAGGCAGGCAGAGAGGGTGGCAGGCAGGCTGGCAGGCCAGGGCAGGCAGAGAGAACATGTCAGGCTTAATGCCAAAGAAAGAGAAAGAAGGTGAGAGAAAAAGAGGGCACAAGATAAAGAAACTGAAAATGGGCAGGAGGCAAACAAAGAGACCAAAAGATAGAGACAGACATGCAAGTGTACAACCTGGCTATCGCTGAGTGTCCAATACAGTAGCTACTACCCACATGTGGCTATTTAAATAAAAAATTCAGTTCCACATTTGCACCAGCCACACTTTAAGTGCTCAACAGCCACATGTGGTTAATGGCTACTCTATTAGACAGTATGCAAAAGAATATTTCCATCACTGCAGAAAGTTCTTTTGGGGAGTGCCAATCTATAATCTTCCGTAAAATTTTTGTGTAAAATTTTTATAAGTGTGCAGTACTTTGAAGTCTGCAAACAGCATAAAGACATTTCCAACTTGGGAGAAAAAAAAAACATTTTCAGTTTTTGTCCCCAGTCTACTGGGGAAAATACGTTTTCAAACATCACGGACGCACCAGAGGTTTCATAAGGGCTTAATGACCTGCATACTAGCCAATTTTCTCTAAGTTGATTCTTACTAACTCAGTAAGAACCTCAGAGTTCTATTTAAGAGTTCAAATGCCACCAAAATAAGGAAGACGACATACATTTAGAGCATCGTGACATCCACTCTTGTTCTCTAAAATCTAAAAAGGTCATGTTATTCATTCTTAGAAGAAACCCCTTGCAGTTTAGGCAAACATTTTAAACTGAAGCTTTTCTTCAAAAGAATAATAGCATTTAAAAATAGCATTCTTTATTTTTCTGATTCAGTTCAGTGCAAAGTAGAGAAAAAAAATTTTAAGCCTAAAGCTTAAAAAAAAAAAAGCCACATTAACTGGAAAAGAGAATGGCAATGATAAAAAACAGTTTTTGAATGAAGACCATAACACAGAAGAAATGAAAAGTTGATAATAACCAGCTTCTAAAAGGGCTTTTGTAATAGAAGTTTGAAGTATCTGGTAAGATTTTTAAAGGGTAACATTTTAAAGAAGAGATAATAGAAAAGTCTCCAGAAAAAAAAATAGGGCATATGCACAAGTTTGTGGGGAATTCACAAATAACAACATCTTGAGACCCTTAGCTACTTTTGCAAAAACAGACTGCTGCCAAGAGCTCACGCCCCCAATCACAACTGCTATCACTGCCAGCACCCAGTGACCTGCTCCCACACACAGATCTAATCTGGGCCCTCGAGTTTCTTCAAAGCCTGCTACAATTATCATGTCCACATACTTTTCTAATGCTACCACCCATTATTTTATCCCCAGACCCTAAGTTCCAACTATAACCATTTACTCAAAGTTCTTACTTCAGGGCCTTGCAAAATCAATAGTAAAAATACATAAGGAAAAAATACAGTCCAACAGAAACACATACAAAAGCAAACAAGTTAAAAGGGGAAAATGAAAAAGCCAAATATAAGAAATGAGGCTCAAACTCACCAGAAATCAAGGAAACACACTATTTCAAATTGGCAAAAATTCAAAAGATTGACAATACCAAAGCCTGGCAAAGTTTCAGGACAGCAGCAACTCCCATACAGTGCTGTTAGGGGTAGAAATTCATAAAATTACTTTGGAGAAGGATCTGGCACTATGTCGTGAAGTCAGGATGCACATATTCTATGCTCCAGCAATTCTGCTCCAGGAACCATACCCTAGAGAAGCTGTCAAACAAATGCATAAGAAGACATGTACCAGAATGTTCACAGCAAAAGTGTTTAATAGTAAAACATGGACATATGAGGACTCCAAATAACAAAAGAATGAATAAACAAACTGTAGTATAATCCTAGAATATCATATAGCAACAGAAATAAAGGAATTACTGCTACACAAATATATATGGCTACGTCTCAGGCATAATGTTAAATGAACAAAGCAAGTCACAGAAATATATACACAGTACATAGTATACAAAGTTCAAGATCCACAGATTAACTATATTATTTATAAATACATTTACAAAGAGAAGCGGATGCTGCCCAAACGACTGGGCTCCCTCCTACCACATGGGAGGTCCCGGGTTCGGATCCTGGTGCCTCCTAAAGAAGATAAGCAAGATGGCAAGCTGATGCAATGGGCAGGCATGGCGAGCTGTCGCAACAAGATGACACAACAAGAGACATAGGAGGAAAACATAACAAGAGACACAACAAGCAGGGAGCCGAGGTGGCTCAAGCAATTAAGCGCCTCCCTCCCATATGGGAGTTCAGTTCCCGGTGCCTCCTAACTAGCACACAACAACAACAAAAAAGACAGACACAGCACATACAAACAATGAGGGGATGGGGAGAAATAAATAAATAAAATAAATCTTTAAAAAAATACATTTATAAGAAGTATAAGTAGAAAACCATCCATCAGAGTTACAAACACTGACTTTAGGATGATAGTTCTTCTGTAAAATGAAGACAGGGAAATGGGATCTCGGAGGTTGAAAACAGGGAGCATGGACTATATGTGCAATGTTTTGTTTTATTTTATATCATTTTAATCTTTTAATGTGAGACAAAAGGTAGCAAAAGTGAAGCTTTCACTAAGCCAGCCAGAGATAATATTTTTATCTAGATTTTCCTAAATTTATGAAATATTTCAAAGTATGAAGTAATTTGTATTTTAAAGAAAAAGTGGGAAAATGCTGAAATTTACCAATGTTTGTCTCCTAATAATGAGCCTGTGGACAGCTTTTCTTTTCTTCTTTCTAGTCTTCTCTATATTCTAATGCTTTACATAAAGTCATCCCAGATTCTTCCAGTCCAAATTATCCTATCTCACTCCCAAACCACTGCACTTTCTTGTTCTTTTTGGTTTACGGCCTGGCATTATAGTAGGAACTGTCTCCTCCTGGAAATGTGAATTCTTGGAGAAACTACCACATGCATTTTAATTTTTATATAAATTATTTATTAAATGCCTACAATGTGCCAGCAGTTAAGGTGCCAGAAACAAACAGCACGTAAATGAACAAAATAGACTGTCCCTTCCTTTACAGAGCTTAGTCTCAAGGGACAAAAACATTAAATAAACATAGGGAAAAAACATAATTAATGTTGTGAGGAATGCTAAGAAGGAAAAGAATAGGTGTTATAAGACCATATAATCTAACACAGATTGGTTAGAATGAGCAGGAATGTGCTGGGAAGGGAAGGCTGGAAGGGCCTTTTAGGCAGAAAGAAAAACCTCATCTTCTATCATAATTA
>PVKH010045625.1:0-10485 GCA_004027955.1 Chaetophractus vellerosus
CAATATATCAAAATTGTGTGTATTATAAAATTGAGCTATTTAAAAAACAATAAAAAATAAGACTGGACTGAGCATGACAAAATATGAGCAAGATATTTGTATGGAAATGAATTATGCTATTTAATAATAGAGAATAATGGATTTTATTTACTGAACGCCTACTGAGTAGCAGACAATATTCAAAGGTATTTAATTGACATAGATTATTTTCACTAGATAATTGTCAAGTAGATACATGCAATATCTAAAGTTTAATCGCAAGTATTTAAAACCTATCCTCACACTTGTTCAGGCAGTCTTAAGGTAGTCCTTGAATTTTCTCTATGTTGCACACCTGACATGAAGTCCATCAGCATATTACAATGATTATCTGTGCAGAATATATTTGGTGTGTGACTATTTGTTAATATCTCCTCTGCTACCACCTTGGCCCAAAGAATAATCAAATCAATATACATTATTGCCACAGCCTTCTAGATTGTCTCTCTCTTTTCTGTCTTATCCTCCTTAAGTCTAAATTCAAGATAGGGGCCGGTGATTCCGTAACAAGGTAGATTGTATCATATCACTTCTCTTTACAAAACATACAAGACTTGACATAAAATTAAGAGTCAAGATCAAAATTTTTCCAAGAACTTACATTTCCAACGTGACCTTGCCCCTACTCATTACTTCTATGAAATCAATCTTTATCACTGCATCTATCACGCCAATTTTGGAGCAGTCACGCTGGCCTCCTCACCATTCCCTAAACACATTAGTTTTGATGATGCCTGGAATCATTCCAAGATTTCTTCATCCTGAAATTCCCTTTCCTCAGATAACTGATTGGATTTTTTTCATTTGCTCCCTAATAAGACCATCGGTTACCACCCTATTTAAAATCACACTTGCCCCATCACTCATCAATGCTGCTTTTAGTTTCTATAGCAGTTATCCCTTATCTAACAATGTAAATATTTTGATGATTTTTTAATTTTTACTCTCGGTTTTCCCCTCATTGAAACTCAATGAGCACAAGATGTTGGCCAATAATGTCAGTGTTGTATCCCCAACACCTAGAAAAGTGCCTCAATAAATGTTCTAGAATGGTGATGCGGTATGAAATCATAGCTTGCTCCTGGTCAGACAACAGGCGTAGGACAAGCTCAATTTGAACTCACACAGTCTGACATTACAGTTCACCCTCTTAATCATCACCTTGTCATATAATATTTTTTTCTACAAAATTATACTACCCTTATCAGAGTTGAAAACATAATAGATTACATCATATTAAAAAGGATTAGCAAACACAGGGATTTTTAAGAGGGGTATGTTGTTGGCTAACTTCACTAGAGCTGCTATAATGATATTGTAATTATGGAGACAGCTGCTAAATGTTCTCAAACATACATTGTCTAGTCCTATTTTCAGAAATAAAAAAATCTGTAAAGGAAAGAGTGATTTATCAGGTGATGTGATTTGATGGGGGAGAGAACCTGTATTAGCCAGGTATAGGCAGGTTATTGTAAGAAATAACTTCAGATACACAGTGGCTCAACCAAGGGGAAAATATCATCCCTGGGTGTAACAATGCAGAACTTAACTAACTAGACTTTTTGGGTGTCTCTTTTTCCTTGAGGTAATCCTGGGATCCAGACTGCTCTGTCTATCTACCAAGATATTGTCCTCTTTTACGTCGTTCAAGAGGTTTCACCCAGCATTCTGTCCACATTCCTATCTGCAGGAAAGGTGATATTTTCATATTTGGAAAACAGTTTCAGATCGTTTGACATTTAGATAGCTTTTAATTAAAAATTCATTTATATGAGAAACATAGGAATAATGAGATTATCCATTTCTTCTGATGCTAACATTTATAGAACTGTACATTTCCTCTAAATTATCAAATATAACAACTAAAAGTTGTTTATAACATTTTCTTACTATCCTTATAATATTTGTAGGTGACTATAGTGATACCTTGATTAACCCTTTATGTTAGTATTTTTGTTTACCCTATTTTTAGTGGTTAGTGGTTATTTTTAGGAATTACTAAGTGCATGTTTAATTAATCTTACTTTCCCTAAAATAATGTACTGCATAACTTATAACATTACAATTTTAAAGCAGTGGAGATTCAATTTTTCTTTCCCAATTTAGTATTTTTTCCATAAATTGTATCTTTCTATATGGTTTAAACCCAATAATTGAACACAGTAGTTTTGTTTTGGGCAAATATTTTTAGAGCAGTTAAAATCTTAAAAATCAAGTATTTGATACATTTGCCTTCATTTTTAAATTTTCCGTTTCAGTTATGTCCATGTGTAGACTCAAGTTGCTCTGTTTTCATGTTCCTGTTTGGATACTTTTTAAAAAATAAGTTTCCTGGCAAAAAAATATTTCTCTATGTGTGTATGTGTTAATTTTATGAAAAAGTCTACTTTATTCTTATATTGCAAAGTTGTTTCAATGGATATTGAATAAGATATTTTTCAGTGTTTTAAATATATTTTTCCCTTGTCTTCTGGCATGTGACATTATTGATGGCAAGTCTCTTATAATAATTATGTTTTTTCTAGTATATGTGACATGTGTTTTACTTTTGACTGTCTTCATAAATGCATACTTATCTTTGTTTTTCATCAGTGAGACTGATGAATCTAGATTTGTTTTATGGTTGTTGGTTTTTTGTATTTATCCTTCTTGGGGGTTTGCTGACATTCATGGCCCAATGTTTTAATGATTTTATTTTTTTTTAGGAAAAGTATTGACCATTATCTCCTTCAATTTTTCTTCTAACCATCCCCTCTCTAATCTTTTTCTTTAACCTAACTACATAGATATTAAACTGTTTAGCATTGTCCCAAATGCCTTGAACAATTTTTTTCCCTTCTAGTTCTTTTTCTAAACTTCCTTTCAGTTTGATTAGTTCCTGTTGGTTTATCTTCAGGTTCTCTCATCCTTTCCTCAGCTGTACTGACTCTACTGCGGAACCTGTTTACGGAATTCTTTGTTTCTAATATTATGTTTGTGTGCTTTTTTCAAAATTTTATTTCTAGTATTTCATGGGACACTACCTTATAATCGCCTCTTTCTGCAGAAATTTCTCATGTACCTGCGAGTGTTGTTTATGCTCTCCACTACAACTTTTAATTAGGAATTAGCAATACTCTTTAGTCGATGACCACTAGGAATATGTTTATTTCAACAAGTGGGCTTTATTAGTCAATGCAGGGTGGAAGAACACAGGCAACGGAGAAATGTGCTGTTTCTAAGTAAAAGGGTGTTAGAAAGAAACTATTGTAATTAGGCTTTCTTCGAATAATTAAGGGGAAGGTGTAAGGACACAAATGAGCATTATAGATTGAATGCTTTCAGAGAGCAGGAGCAATTCTATTAATACTGTTCTCAAATCTTATCTATTTTTAGGGGAGACTAAAGTAAGAATAAATTTAGAGTTGGCAAAATAATAACAATTCCCCATTTAGTAAGAAAGGAAGACATTTGGTATCTTGTGTCTTGCATTGGGATCTTGACTGAGGATCTCCCAGCCTGCCCCAGTCTTTTTCAGGAACATTGGTAGAAAACTGCAGAGAAAATATTAAGAAGAAATGCAAACCCCTTGAAAGTAGATATCTCTTCTTTTTCCAGCTGACATTCTAGCCCACATTTGGGTTAAATCACTCTTTATAATTTAGCTCATTTCTTTGTACCTGCTTGAACTATGGCCAACTCTTTCTTCAATGTCTGATAAATTTGAAATGGTTCATTTGTCACTTTTCTTTGAAGATCTTGTCTTTGCCTGTAATTCAAATTACTTGGATGTTTCCAACTTCAAATTTCTGCTGGGCTCATGAAATTCTATGCTTTTTTCATAGGTTTATTTGGGTTTTTAAAAATTATTAGTTACAGGAGTAATTTTTGCAGATACCTCCATCCTAAGGAGAAGTGGAAGTTTTAAATTCCCTTTTAAATTCTAGATGTATCAAACTACAAAGTGATTTGTCAAATCTAATGAAACCAATTCTCCCCTACTTCTTAAAAACATTTCTTTCTCTCTAATTTCTACAATGCAGTTACCTTCATTATATCATAAGGTATGGTCAGAAGAATTGATAATCAGTGGACAAAGTGAAAATATAATTTTGTTCTTTCATTCTATGTATTAAAATGCTTAAAAGCAAGAACTCTGTATTTAGGAAAAGTAGTTTTTAATGCTAGTATCACTAATGGGCTATATCTTTTTGAGCAAATAACTTAAGTTTATATGCATCTGTTTTCTCTTGAATGATCTGTCATAGTAGGTGAGAATAGACCCACATCTTGGAGTTGCTGTGAGGGTATATGAGTTAGTTTATGTGGAACATTTATATATTTACAGTAATTCATAAACAACATAGAAGTGCTTACTATTGCTATTAGCTATTACTCTTTTCTTAACTCAATATTCATTAAAACTATATATGTTTTCTGAGCAAACTATATTACTCAGAAACTAATTTATGCCTTGAGGATAAAATTGTGAACAGACCTGATACTGCCATAAAGCAATTTACAGCATCAGTATAGTAGTAGATCAGGATAGTTATCAAACTTTCATATCACAAAATATTAACTGATGACTCTGTTAAGTGATAACAATGAAAAGTTCAAAGTTAGCAATGAAAGTCAGAATTTTTTTCTTGAGGAAAAGATAATTGAGCTGAGATATGAAGGATTGTTAACTTGAGAGTTAAATATAATGATTTTCCATATTAACCTGATGAATAGAAAATCATGGACATTTTTTATTTTCACTATTTTGTTCCTACATTACTAGTAGAAAAAGAGATTAGTTCAATTTTCATGCAGATTAAGTGGATATCAATTTGTCTAATTTGTGGGCTAGATTATTGGTTGGATATTGGTAGGCAAAAGTGAATATATTCTTAGTCCTAGTGCTAATCTGTTTCTTTCTCGTAGAAAAATAATTTTTTGTTAATTTGAAAGAGCTACTTAATGGATAAAACAATGTACAAAATGACTAAAATTTGCCTTCATAATTCAAAATCATGATTTCAATGGAAGAATAGAAGAATACATAGCATGACCCTGGCTTGCTACAAATATTTTGATTTTTGTAAGAGATGGGTGTTCAGAAATGCTTAAGAAGTAGTTTATTCTTTTATTCCTGAAAAATCAACTGAAAGATCATTATCAAGAAAATTAATTTCAAGGTGCAGTGGTTTCAAAAACCTGGAATTCTTTATAGGACAACTTGATATCCACATTATATTCAGTGTTTTGCCTCTGAAAATTTATTTTTTTCCCCAAGAGGACTTTTGAGAACAGATTTAAACCACACTCTGCTATCAAACATGTGTTTCTTCCAAGAGACATATATGTGTTTTCTAGGCGTAACTGATTAGAAGCTGATGTCCTGAAAATTATTAGATTGGATCTTAAATTCAGACTTAAGAAACAATTCTTTGATTACTTTGTTTTCATGAGAATGTTGTGGTGGGTCCAGTCACCCTGCTGGGGAAAGAGTAACTTTCATTTTAGGAAAAGTAAATTTACCTAAAACAAATATGAGGTTATAAAATCAATTTTTTTTACAGCATTGAGAAATGAATGGGCCCTAGCCCACATGCTCATTATTTCTTCTTTAAGTTATATGACAGCGTATATATATATATATATATATATATACACGCACACATATTTTAAATTTAAATGTGATTATATGTCTGCACTTGGTTCTTTTAAGAATAAATACAGTGAATACCAATATCCCATGCTTTAAGGTACCACAATGATTCATATTTGTCACCACATTCTGCTGATATGCTAAAGGACATGTCAATGAATAATAGTACAATTTCCCTTAAGTCCCCTGTTTCTCTTAAATTTATAATTTTCTGAGAATTCTTGGTCACAGATCTCTGTAAAGCAAGAAAATATTTTACAAACAAAGGCTTATGTTTTAGCAAATCGTGTCCCACTACAGAAATTCTCTACATCACTATAAAAAACTGGAAACATGATACATAATGTATGAAATTTATCCATTTCATCCAATATGCAAAAAGTATTCCTGTTAAATAATATTAAATGGTTACCAGGGTTAGGAATTTCTTGGACATTATTTTGTAAAATCTACATAGCAATCTACAGAGCAAATATTGTCCTTTTATACATGAGAAAACACATGCCAAGCTAGATTTATAATTTACCAAAATCACAGAGCTAGCAGACCCAGGATTTAAACTCGAATTTCTTTGACTCCACAGGCTAAGCCACTGAACCATATATACAATCTCAATCTGACATGAAAATTTCTGCAATCATCATCATCATACCTTCACCTATTTGTATTACTTATATAAAGTCATGTAGCTTTAAAGTGAATGAAAATTTACACATAGTAATTAAAATGACTTTTATATCAATGAGCTAACTAGCATATCAAATTTAAAATTCATTTATAATCCTGTCAAAAGAAAATTATGATACAAAAGTGGCATACCCAAATGGATGGTGGAAAATTCATGTTCTCTCTCTTCAATAACTCTCCTCATATTGTAATATAGTTCCTTGTTTCTACTGCCCCTATTCTCTTACTTCCCATCAAGAAAATTAAAGCAAATTTGTGACTTGCAGCTCTATGTAGAGCGACCTTCCTATTTTCTCAGCTACATTCACTATAAGTCATTTGGTTAAATTTGAATAGAACTCTGAGTAAACTAAAATGTCTTATCTCAAGTTTAAAAATTAAAGCTCTCAAACTCTAGTTTGAGATTCAGAGTTATGGTTTTTAAAATATTGTTAAGTGATGAAAAACTTTTCCTCTAACCTCTGAAATTGAACTGGTCACTCAATTACAGTATGCTGTGAAATTTATGTATTTGAATACTAATGGACAGCTTAAAAACTTATTCTTGAAGTTCAAGGAGATCCTCAAGGGGAAAATACATTATTCTCTTCTGCAAGACACAAGCAACACTGTGAGATTTTCCCCCAATAATATTCAAGGAAAATTTCTGGAACAACAAACTACATGATAAAAATGACTACATGTAGGCATTTTGACTTTTCCTAAAATATGATCCCTCAGTGGAATAATCATATGGTTTAAAATTGGAAAAGTATTCTTAAAATTATATTCTAGTATGTAGTCCTAAGTCTGTTACATATTAGTTAAGTAGCATTAGGTTAATAACTTAAATTCCCTGAAATTCTGTTTACTCTTTCTGGAAATATAACCTCTTCAATTTCTCAAAAATTTGAAAAATATGTATGGAATAAATAATATGAACTCAAAACCTATGAGGTGATGAGTTTTTGTTTTTTTTATATTTTATTATTAATATTATTATTGGAATAATGAAAATGCTCTAATAATGGTTGAATTGATGAAGGCACAACTATAGGATTATACCAATTACCATTAATTATACACTTGGGTTGAATTGCATGCTTTACTATGTATCAATAAAATTGATTTATTTATAAAAACTTATGATATAATTCTTAATTGTTGAATAAAAGTTACCATGCTTCATATTTAAATTTTAAAGTGCTACACTTCACATTGGCATAGGAGATAATTTAAGCTCGTTGAGAATCTCACCAAGACTAGAAACTTATGGATAAAAAGTACTAACAGTAGAGTTGGGCAGTAGACAGATAACTGTAATATCCTACTGATAAATCATTAGAATACAGAAGACTGGTAGTGTTAAACCTCACAAGTTTTGAGTTTTATATAGTCTTGCCTCATCTTGGTGATGGCATATACTAATCTATGGAATAGTATGTGGCTTTATATATATTCAAAACTTTCAGAATAATTTTGAAAAATACATGGATGCCTGGGTCCCATACCAAGAGATATTAACTTAATAGGTAATGTTGGTCTTGAAATATGAATGAAAAGTAGAAATAAAGAAATGTTATACTGATAGGGATCTATACGTTTAAGGCAAATCAATTAAAATTTAAGCAAGTCATTTATATTTCAGAAATAGACAAGATGATTTTACAATCTATATCTAAGGAATAAGATAATCAAAACAATTTTGAAAAAGAAGAATAAAGTTTGTGGAATCCCATAATCTGATTTTAGGATTTATTAAAAAGCTAAGATAATAAAGAGTGTTGTATTGTTGAAATAAAGATAGATTCCTTGACCAATGAAATTGAATAGAAAGTTCAGAAATAAGAAAAAGATTCACACATATATGCTGCATATTAGAGCCACCATCAAGATTTGAAGACTGCAAGGGTGGTAAAGGCACTGTATTCCTAATCAAAACTGCTATTTGGCCATTGTAGTTAACAGATGATCTTATAGGGTGACAGTGGATTATCATAAAATAAACCAGGTGGTTACTCTATTTGCAGATGCTGTTTCACACATAGTACGATTGCTTGAAAAAATTTACCCATTCCCAGGTTCTTGGTATGAAGCTATTGATTTTGAAAATGCTTTTTTCCCCAATACTTGCTGGTTTGCTATCAGCTGGCAAGGCCAGCAAAAATAGATTCAATATCCCTTCTTCAGATGTATAGCAAATATTCAGCTCTATGTTATAGTCCAGTCTGAGGCTTTATTGATTGAATTGCCCTTCAAAAACTCATTACTCTGGACCATTAAATTGATGGTCTCATGCTGATTGGACCTAGTGAATAAAAACTACAACTACTCTAGAATTATTTATACTATATTTGTATGTCTGTGGGAGTTAATAAATTCAACCAAAATTCAGGGGCTTTCATATGAGTGAAATTTGTAGGCACCCAATGCAGAGGACAATGTCAAGGTATCTCTTAACTGAGGAAGTCCAATCTGCTGCATCTTCCTAGTCCTATAAAAACAAACAAACAAACAAACAAAACAAAACCAGGCAAAATGCTTAGTTGACCTCTAAGCAGTATGGAGCTAACATATTTGCCATTTAAGTATGCTACTCTAACTCATTTAACAAGAAACACAAAAAGCTGCTAGTTTTGATGGGGGACTTGAGTAAAATGATGCACTGCAAAAGGCCCAGGCTACCATGCAAGCTTCTTTGTCTTGTCGACCATAATGATCCAGCATATCCGATGGTTCTTGAAGTGTCAGTAGAATTCAGATAGGCTGGTAGGAGACTGTGACAGGATTCTAAATAAGAATCACTAGAAGACACATGGGGCTTAAGGCAAAGCTTGCCATTGTTTGCTGATAATTATTCTCCTTTTGAGAAATAGCTTTTAGCCTACTTTGATGGCCTTAATAGAGACTGAGCGCTTACCATGAGAATAGAGGGGCCCATCAGGAAATGTCTGACCCACTAAGCCATTAATTTGGATAAGCACTGTGGCACTCCATCACCAGAAGGAAGTGGCTTAGAAGAAATCGGGATCTAGAAGTACCTGAAGGCACAAGGAAGTTACTGAAGAAATGTCTTAAATGTCCATGGTCACCAACTCTTCCACCTTATCTTCCCTTATCCATCCCACAAGTTTGGCTTCTTAGGGGGTTCTTCACAAAAGTGAAAACTTGGGACTAGTTTACAGAGGGTTTTACACAACATCCAGTCACCATCCAAAAGTAGACAGCTGCTGCACAAAAGCCCCTTTCTGGGATATTAATAAAGGACATTGAAGGGAAATCCATACAAAGGTCAGAACCTGAAGCAGTATATCTGGTAGTTTATTTTGCTTGGAAGTAAAAATGGCCGATTTCTTTCACCCAGATTGGCCTGCAGAGCTAGCCTAGGATTCAGCCCCACTTCTAGTAAAGAGGAACCTGGCGGGTCCTGCAACAGCCTATCTAGGTAAATTCTGTTACATTTGGCTGGCACAGACTGAACAATCAGAAGTCTGCCAAGGCAACTGTGGTACTCTTGCACCTGCCTGGCTTAGATTGCTGCCCGCACCTGCAGCTCCATCCTTGCCTCAGACAGGGGAAAAAGGGGTATGAAGCTTCATCAGTCTCTCTGAGCAACTACAGTCTAGGCCTGTGTGGAGCAGGATTATTCCACACAGCTGTGGCTCTGTCCCTACCCTTGGCAAAGGAGAAAGTTGGGAGAAGCTTCACTGGTCCTTGGGGCAATGAGGGTAGCTTGAGCCTCCACAGCTTATAGCACCAACTACTTTCTTAACTCCTACTACACAACCAGCCAGGTAGAAAGCACAGGAAGTCCTAAACTAAAAAGAAAAACTGCACCCAGAATAAATACTCTAGTAAACCAGATGTCAAGACACAAACAAAAAATTACAATCTACACCAAGAGACAGGAAGATATAGCCCAGTTAAAGGAACAAGATAAGCCTCCAGATAACATAAAGGTGTTGAGACAACTAATCATAGATGAATTCAATGAGATGGCTAAAGAAATTAAGGATATTATGAAGACGAAGAATTTGAAAGCATACATAGAAAAATAGCAGATCTTATGGGAATGAAAGGTGCAATAAATGAAATAAAAATACACTGGAATCATATAATAGCAGATTTGAGGAGGCAGAAGAAAG
>PVKH010045626.1:0-10480 GCA_004027955.1 Chaetophractus vellerosus
TACTTAAGCTCCAGCTCCTTCCTTGATGCTCCATTACCTGATTCTACCACTGAATCCCTAGCGCTCTTCCTGAGGCCAAGCTTACCCACTTATCAAGAAGTAACTACTGAGTATGTGTGAAGCAATGTCTGCTGGCGGTCTGCAAAATACTGAAGAGAGAAGACTCGACCTCTGACCTGGAGGCCTTCAACTGGAGAATGTGCGAGAGAGTAAGTAATGGTGAGCCATGAAGGAGTACCTGTAAGTGCTGTAAAAAGTCAGGGCAAGGAGAGACCACCGAAGGGCCAGGTCAGACTCAACTGAGAAAAGGAATCTGGAGTAGGCTGGGTAAGAGTGCATAAGCAGAGAGGAACAAGGAGGGCACTTCTTGCCTGGACTCTTGGCAGAGAGTATGGAAAATAAGAAACTACTACTAGAACTAATACAATTTGATACAATAGAAGAGGGACTCAAACTTGACAAGAACTGTAGCTTGAAGATCTGGAACAATGAAGGTGCCCATGATAGATGGGAAAGGGCCTTATGTCACATCCTTAGCCCGAGCTGGAAAAGCTTTTATTGTCTCCTCCTATTCCTCTTCCTCCTTATCCAACACATATTGAATGTTCGCTGAAACTTAGGTGCTAAGCTTCTATGACGTTCTTATTAGGTTCCCTTTATTCTACCTGTGACCTCTCAACAAATTCATTACAAAGCAAAAGACACATTCTCTTTGATTGTATTATTCATGTTTCAGAATCAGAAATCCTTCCTAGTGGTTTCGCACATGGAGTTGTTCTAAAGATTCCAATATGCATTGATGTGCTGGAAAATGCTAAACAACTGGCTTTCCGGGGGGGAAATGCACTGATTTGTAGAGTCTTCCAGTCTTTTACTGACTTTTGCAGATGCTTTTGTTCTCTTATGTCTCTACACCCTTTTCATGCTGTAACTCCTAAATCAGAACACCATTTCCTACTCATTTCTAACAAACCATACTGCCTGCTTTAAAATCCATTGAAAAATCATGTCTGTAGCAGTTTGGCATTGTTTATGAATTCCAAAAATAATACTGGGTTGTGCTTGTAAACTGGTCTGCCAGAGGTATCACTTTTAATTGATTAAATTATGATTAGGGCTTTGATTGGGCCACATCAGTAGGACATTGAGTGCCCACCCCCTTGGTGGGTGGAGACTCACAAAGAAAACCACATGGCAGAGAAGAGAGTTGGAATTTTGAGCTGGAGCCCAGGAAGTGAACACACAAGAGAAGAACACAGAGGAATGAAGACGGCTTCTTAGACATGGCAGAAGCCTCGGGCAAAGAGACAGAGCCATTCACCTGATTGTCTACAGCTGGCCTTGTAGAGACAGCAGAGCAGCTGAGCCCGGAGAGAAATGGAACCCCGGGAAGAGAGGAGCCTAAACTCTTGGCAGACATGGGCAGCCATCTTGCCCCAACACATGGCAACAGACTTTGGTGAGGAAAGTAACTTGTGCTTTATGGCCTGGTAACTGTAAGCTTCTACCCCAAATAAATACCCTGTATAAAAGCCAACAGATTTCTGGTATTTTGCATACCCCTTTGGCTGACTAATACAATGTCTTATATGTTTCAGGATTAATCTCTTTTTACTCCTGTATTCTGATAACTAAGTTTATCAGTAACCCATCTGCTTTTCAGTTTCACTGAATTCATAAACACTTTTGGGTTAAAAATTCTCTGAAGAATCCTGGCCCCCTCTAAAAATATATGCTATATAAGAAGGTAGGAGACTTGTAAAAGAGTTGAGAAGAGTTAGGGGCACACAGTTTGGTCATCTGGAAAGATCACTTACTGTAGAACACCTCAAATTTCTTGAGAATGCTGAATACTAAATAAATACCAGCATATATACCTTTAGAAAAAAAGAAATATGTTTTTATTCCCTTCGACTAACTAGGAAGTTGAACCAGGAGGACCAAAAGTTGCCTCGTCATGCAGCTAGTATTTTGCACACAGCTGCATTCAACCAGAGTCATTGGTGAAGATAACGATTCTGACTTACCTTTCCAACCTTCCCTCCCAATCTTCCCACACACAGTGCCTAAGCTTGGGCTGAACTTGGTCAATCCTTATCCCCTGAATGTGCTTTCTTGCCCCGGTGTCTTTCTATGCCACCCACAGACAGTACCCAGCAACCCCTCCACTCCAAAAAGCTACCATTTTCTTTTGAAATTGTATCCAGGTGTCAGGCCACAGACCTCACTCAAGAAGCATTTCCTGACAATCCCAACTAGATGAGTGCATTCTCTTCTTTTAACCCACCACACTTTTAACAGTCCTATATGCTCCTCTGAATCCCTCCTCTAGATTGTAAACTCCTGAATGTCATCTACAGAGTTTAGCACATAGTACTGGGTACTTCGCAAACAATACATTCTAAGCAAATAACTTCTCATTAGTGTTTCAGCTATTGGGAAGTATACAGGAATTTTTAACTACTTGAACAGTTCAACTTTTTAATTTATTTACGTATCCTTTTAGACTTGGCCCTAAAAATCTCAATCTGAGACCTAAGGCATCTAGGAAAACTTTACCCAATCTTTCCCTCCCACAACAATCTTAGCCTTCTAAAAGTCCCCATTTATTTACTGATGCAAGTACTAAAACTGTGTGGTACTCCTTTACCAGACTGGCTGCTCCTTCAGAATAGGTACTGAGTTTTATACTCATCCCACAGTTACTCAAGACCCAGGCATGGCGTCGAGCCAGCAGCCGTCATTAGAAACGTGTTCAACCACTGTCTAATACAATGATGGGTCCTGCAAGCCCTTTCTTTATGGATAATGAAAACTAAAACTCCAGTCTAATTATCACAGGTTCCAAACCAGTAGTGAATGAATTCTCTCTCTCCGTCTCTACAACTGATATAACATTTGCGTCTCTCTGCAATTACAATGCCTTAATTCAACAGCATAGGAGCATGGACACTGCCACTAAGCAGCGTGACATTTACGCCTCAGAATTCATGATTCTCGATTGGTCTAGAGGAGAGGGATGTTTGTAAGAGAATACATACCCTTTTGACTCTCAAACTGCGCCGCTCAGTGGAGTTTCGTACAAACAGTGACTTTTTAGCCAGAGTTGAACTGTCACTGTCACTCCGATTTAACTAAGAAGATAAAAAAAAAAGTCACTACATAACAGAGTATTAGCAGAAGTTCAGAACTGAGTTTATCAAGTAAAGCAGAAAGTGATAATGAGTTTATTTCTTTTAAAAAAACATTCCTAAACAACTAAGTTCCCCCCTATTCTCTGTTTTTCTTAAATAACTCAAATAACTGAAGTTCCACAACAGCACTGCTCTTGGTCTCTTTTGTTCACAGAATCTGAATTAGGTGACTAGAGGGCATTAAAGAGATGATTTTTGTTCTAAACCAGTTCACAATTTTCAGTGTGGCAGGACTCACATTATTTGAAGAAAAATGATAAAAGAGCAGAAATGTAAACAATATTATTTACCTGAAGTCACTTTAATGTTCTACATTTAGACCTAAGTTCAAATATATAGCAGGCAGATTCTTAAATTTCACTTATTTGCCAAATAAATGAAATGGCATTAGAAACAGTGAGACACTAAACTTGACAGGGGACACTCAAAATATAAACAAGTGTGATGCTGTGTGCATGTAGAATTTCTAGCCATTGGTATTTGTAGTCAGAATCTGAGGTTTCCAAGTATACCATGTGCTGTCGCTAATGTGCCACTTCAGCAGCAAGAGGAAGACACCTCAGTTCCTGCATCTCGGCATGAGCAGGGGTCACCTTACCCTGCAGATGTACTGGTTCCGCTCTCCTGGAGAAAAGGTTTGTGAGCGTACTATCACGCTGCTCCTCACAAAAGGGTGCTGTCGCGAGCTCAGGCTGCTGCGGTCTTTGGGGCGAACGGCCATATTGCCATTAACTGCGTCATCAGTATTTGTCTCTTTATCAACCTACAACAAAAAGTCAGTAATCTGTCAGGAGCTGATAGAGGTGTGTACATGCATGCTCATCTTGCAATAGCACCTCATCTAGCATAAAGGCCATGCCTGAGAGAAAGGCTTCATATTATAGAACACTGTACTTCTGATGGGAAATGGGGAGAATGGTTTTCTACTGAGTTCTAAGGAGGTTACCCAAAGTAGGTAGGATAGTATCTCTCCAACCACATTACCCATAAATATAGGTGACACCTCCAATAGATTAGGCCTGAAAATGAAAGTTTAGATTTAAGAGGGTAAATGTGGGTCTCTAAAAGACTCCAATTTGGAATATTTCATCATTAAACATTCTACAATGTTCTGATTTTTTTTTTCAGAATGATAAAAAGTAATTAAATATAAGAAAATGAAAATAGGCTAAAAAGTTGTAGATTTAAATAGAATACGTAATCATACATATATAAACATATCACTAACGTGAAGCTGGGTTTGGATTTCTATTGACTCCTCGGAAATGACATAAAAAATAAAATTTAAGTTAAAAAAGCTTCTTAAAATACAAACTGTAGGCATATGCAGATAGCGATTTTTGATCTTACAGTTTAACTTGATGCCAAACCTTGCTCACACTGGTGTGCTCCATAGTAAAAGGAAATCCTCAATGACGGTATAATATTATTTTTCTCAGGAATAAAGAATAAAAACATCCTAAACTTTATTTCTGACACCCCAAGTTTACCAGCATCCTCAAAGTTTGAAAACGATGCGCTCCCCTCCAGGCATGGCACCCTCAACATGTTTCTCACTCAACTTGCAAAATTACCTGTGGAGTAACTTGGGTGGCACCTGTGCCTGAACCAAGTTATCCGCTACCTTCCAGAAGAGATTTCAGTCAGAAGACCAGCTAACCAAAATGAACTTTAAACATTTACTTCATGTTTGAAATTTAATAAACTTACAACATTTATAAAACAATACAATTAAGTAGTCATCCTGGAGTTGTCCAGGAAATTCATGTAATACTCTAAATAAATATTCACAAAACATTTATTGAGATCTAGAATAGCATTATTTCTCTTCGCATATCAAATGTAAGTGGGGAATTAATATTTTGAGCCCATTTGAAAATGCTACAGCCCTTTTTGAACACTTCATACAGTCCACTCCCACAAATGCCTATTCTTATCCACTGCTGGCACAAAACTCTATATTGAGCTGTACTCAAAGGGACAAACAAGCACGGTGCCTATGGACATGCGTTTCAGGAGAGCGCACGTGAAGATGCTCACCAGGATGGGAATTCCAGTGGGTTGCTGACTTCCAAGGTCTTTGGGACAGTTGTCTTCTCTCCTCCTGTCGTCATTCACCTCAGGCACACTAGTGCAGGAACTTAAGTCTCCTGTACAGCTACCGCCCTCTGGCAAATTAACTTCAGCCTCTTTTTCAGTCACAATTTCATCAGACGCCTCTCTTAGCATTGCTAACCTATGGTAAAACAAAACAGAAACAAACACACTTTAGGTCAAGTGGGCATACTCCAAGAAGTAAAGACAGACACTAATATAATCACTCTTATTGCATTTCTTTTTTAGGACTCACAGTTTTTGCTCACTATGAAGGACTTTTGATAAAGTATATCTGTACCTTTTTACTCCACTGTAGTAACTGTTCTTTCCAAATGTCCGTGGCTGTGTTATTTATGATACACCTGTCACTCTGAGCTTATAAAGAAATTTACACATACAAATGCATGCTATATATGCATATACATATTAATGTTAGTTCAATTAAATGTAACAGTACAGTTTAAGCAACTGTGTATACAAAATTAATCAAAATGGTTTTACACATATACTTCAAAAACTGAAGCTGTCACTAAAATTTTATATTCGAGAAAGTATTACAAACCAGGAAAGACAGCTCTGTCTATATAAATGAATCTGGCTGAGAGCTATAACAACATCCCCCCCCCGCCCCCTTTTTAAAGGATTAGGTATGGATAAAGAGAAGGGAACAGAAAGTAGAAGGCAAAAGTATTTATTAAAAACAGAGAAATGAATATTCAGAAGCTATTTTCTAAATAATCTGCTTTGATTTATCATAGCCTAAATGGTACTTCTGATAGTTAAAGAAAAAGAGAATCTGTCTTTTCATTCGTCTACGGCTCTACAATAAACTACCATATCTTTCAAAAACAGTTTGGACTTGGGGGAAAAAGAAAAAAAAACAAACACTTCAGAAAATAGTGTTAAAAATTACTGAAAGAAGAACAAAGAATCTTGATCATGGGCCAACTTTGCCCACCAGTCTGCCCATGACCTTGAACTCTCTAATGACCAAGGAGACTTCCCCCCAGCTACAAGGTCCCTGGAGCTGCACTGCTTTCCATGATTCCAGAATAAGATATGAACCTACAAGTGTTTTCCTGAAAGTTTCTTATGAGAAGCTAAACACGGTCTCTTTGAGTTCTGCAAAAGCAAAAGGAAATAAGTGCATTACCAATCCCCATCTGGACCCCTTTGCTTGTCCTGCCCTGGTTCCTCTTGCTCTTCTTGTGCTAATTCTTGCTCCACAGCCAAAAGCTCAGCTGATGTCCTTGCAAGCAAGGCTGACACTGCATCCTGGAGAATGCAAAACATGCAGCAATTAACATCATCCAGTTTGAGAAATTATTAAAAACTCATCAGATGGGGTCTTATGTTTCCAGTTGTGAAAAAGCAGCTTGTATCCAATGGAATTCTCCTGCTGGGACCAAATATAAAAGCTAAACAAACAAACAAACAAAACAAAATGCAAAGTAACAAACAAAACCTCAGCTGATTTAAAGCAATGAGAATGGCAAAAGCAGTCAAGATCCCAGGGAATTCAAGGGAAATGCAGTGAGGTGAGGCAACAATCACTTTCATTTCTAGCAGCAATGTATGCAGACTATGGCTTCCCAGAACTGTGGCAGTGCCACTAGGATAGGAAGACTAAAACTAAGGTCAAGTCTATCAAGGCAGTCCACATGTGAGGAACCAGAGAATTGGACTACAAAGTAAGCCCAATATCCTACTTGGTACTCCCTAAGCTGGGCATGTGCAAGACAAGAAGATGAGAAACAAAGCAAAAAACAAGTTGCTAAGAGGCTAAAACTACTCAAATATTTCTGTTGTGTCATGGTCCTGGTGAGACGAAAATTGGAATTCAGGTCCCCGAAAGCGATCCAGGTGATCTGCCCATTTTGTAATCTGCCTGCCAGAATACTAAATCTTTCTCTGAAGGAAGCTACCAACCAGAGCCACTACAATTCTTCATACATAAGTATCCAGCATTCCATTGGAAACAGGACTTAATGACCGAAAGACAAGAGAAGATTCAGGCAATAGACAGGTCTGATCTATATACTGGACTTATTTATAGAAGAAAATTTAAATTTTATTGTGTTTGCAAAAATGGATGAGAAGTTGGAAAATGTCACTAGTATAAACAAAGAAAACCACACTAGACACATCAGAGTGAAATTGCTAAAAATCAAAGAAAAGAGGGAAATCTTCGCAGTGAGAGATAAAAGATGCATTACCTTTTAAGGATTAACTAGAGACTGACCTTCAACATCTCAACAAAATCAGCAGAAACAAGAAGACAACAAGATGATATTTTTAACGTGGTCAGAGAAAATAACGGCCCATCTAGACCTCTATGTCCAGCAAAAAATATAAAATTTTAAAGAAAAAAGAGAAAAGTGTTAACTAAAGTCTTCCTAATAAGTCAAAGACACATGCTATAATCTCCAGGGAAACTGCAAAAAATAAAAGACTACATTACTAATGAGTTAATAGAGGGGAAAATGAAGTTTAAAAAAATACTTTAATCCAAAAGATGAATTAAAGAGAAACAAATATGGGACTAAATGAAAACAAGAAGTAAAATAATAGATTCAAACCCAAATATATCAGTTATAACATTAAACATATACGAACTAAATATTTCAAATAAGACATGAAGATTATAAGATTGGACAATAAACCAAAACCAACTACATATTAATTACAAGTGTTACACTTTCAATATAAGAATGAAGAAAGTCTGAAAGTACAGGATAGAAAAAGATAACAAACACTAACCCCCAAAGAGCTTACATAGCTATACTAACATCAGACAAAGTAGCCTCTAAAAAAGGAATTACCAGAGATAAAGAAGGAATATTAAAGGGTCAGTTTAACAGATACAAACACTGTTAAATTTATATTCACCTAATAACATATTCACCTAATAACACAGACTCAAATTATATTAAGCAAAAACTAACAGAACTAGAGCTGTGAAGCACTGCTCCGATCAAAAGAGCGGAATGAAAAACTTCAGGGCTCTGTACTCCCACAGAAACTACTAACAACCAGTGAGAATGGGTTTTTCTTGATGCTGCAGAAAACAGTTAAAGGCCTGTAGTGACAGGGTGAGTGCTGAATCAAGAAAAAGGCCACTTAAAAGCAGTAGGATATGGTGGCACCTTGGCTGGCCCCTCCTCCTCCCTGCACTGGTCTGGTGCGGAGCTCATGCTCCCAGGGTGGGCCCCAGGTCCCAGTTCTGGACAGAGCAGAGTAACCCAAGACAAGATGCATGTGCAGAAAGGAAAGGATCACGGAGAATCATATGCTTTGCCCTGGAGCTATTCTGTAAACTCATTGTACGGATAAACCAATGGTCAATTTGCAAAGACTGGGAAAAATGTTTTCCTTTTTTGTTCTTATTTATTTAGCCCCTGTCATTCAAGGGAAGTTCTGACATAATACAAGTTGGATATAAGGTTAAGGAACAGATACCTCAGAATCTAACTTCCAGCAATAACACATTAAAATATCAAATGTGTAGGAAACAATAAAAGGTTATGAAACATACAAAGAAGCTGGAAGTGATGGCCCAGGCAAAGGAAAGAGTTAAAGCATTAGAGACAATCACTGAGGAAGACCAGACCTAGGACATATCAGACACAGACTTTTAAAAAAAATAGTCCTAAATATGCAAAAGACCTAAATGTAAACATGAACAAAGAACTAAAGGAGGGAGCGGAGGTGGCTCAAGCCATTGGACTCCTCCCTCCCACATGGGAGGTCCCGGGTTCGGTTCCCGGTGCCTCCTAAAGAAAAAGAAGGTGAGCAGACAATGAACAGACACAGAGAGCAGACAGACAGTGCAAACAATGAGGGGGTGGGGGAGAAATAAATAAAAATTTAAAAATAAACTAAAAAAAAACTAAAGGAAATCAGAAAAACAATAGGTAAACACAAAGAAAATATTATTAGAGAGATGGAAATTATGAAAAGGAGCCAAACAGAGCTGAATACCACAGTAACAGATACTAAAAATTCCCTACGTGGGTTAAACAGCAGATTGAAGCCGGCAGAAGAAAGAATCAGAGAACTTGAAGATATGACAATTGAAATCATCTAGTTTGAGAGGCAGAAAGAAGAAAGAATGAAGAAAACTGAACAGAGCATGAGGAATCTGTAGGAAGCATACCAGTATATGCACTGTGGGAGTTCTACAAAGAGAAGACAGAGAGACTATTCAAAGAAATGATGGCTGAAAACCCCCCAAATTTAACAAGACATGAATATACATATCCAAGATGCTCAATGAACTCCAAACAGGATAAACTCAAATAGATCCACACTACACCATGTTATATTCAAACTGTCAAATGCCAAAGATAAAGAGAAAATTCTGAAAGCCAGAAGAAAGAAGCAATGTGTCATGTACAACAGAGCCTCAATAAGATTAAATGCTGATTTCTCATGGGAACCCATGGCAGCAAGAAGGCATGAAAGGGGGTGGATGTAGCTCAAATGGTTGGGCATCCGTTTCCCATATGGAGGAATCTGGGTTCGATCCCCGGGACCTCCCGGTAAAATAAAAGAAAAATATAGAAGGTGCACGGGTGAGCCGCCCCGGCCCCACCTAACCACGCAGCAAGATGATGATTTAAGAGAGTGACAAAAGGGAGAGCCAAGAGGAGACACGCTGAAAAATAACAACAGGAACTGAGGTGACACAGGTGGCAGAGCGCCTCTCTCCCACATTGGAGATTCCCAGGATCGAATCCTGGTGAAGACTGGAGGAGAAGGATGAGAGGAGAGGGCAGGAAACACACACAGGAAATTGCCCAATGAATGGACACAAAACAGCAAAAACAAGGGGTGGGTGGGGTTAAAGTAAATAAATGAATCAATCTTTAAAAAAAAAAAAAAGGCATGAAAGTACTAAAAATAAAAAATTGCCACCCAAGAATTCTATATCCAGCAAAACTCTCTTCCAAGAGAGAGTAAGACGTTCCCAGATAAACAAAAACTGAGGGAGCTTGTCACCACTAGATTTGGCCCTACAAGAAATGTTAAAGAGAGTTATACAAGTTGAAAGGAGAGGAAAATAGACAAAGCTGCCAAAAGAAATAAAGATCTCCAGAGAAGGTAACGATGTGCGTAAATATAAATATCAGTACAATTGTAATTTTGGTTGGTAACTCCACTTTTTATTTCCTACAGGATGTAAAAGG
>PVKH010045627.1:0-10483 GCA_004027955.1 Chaetophractus vellerosus
ATTATAATGGACTATATAAAATTAGTTAATAAGCCCCAAACATATTTAATAAAATTCACACTAAGGTTTATGACAATATTCTAAGTTCAAAACATCTTTAGAACAAGATATCACAAGTGACGATATGATTTTTAAAAATAGGTTAAGAAATATTCCTACTTTACTCCATTTAAGTTTTAATAAATTTTCTCAAGTAATTAAAAAATGCAAAGGTCGGGTAATTTTTTTTCTTTATGTTCCAGTAGTTTCACAACCATTATTACATTTAAAAACCACTTCATAAACCCTTTAAAGGTACTGATTTAACTTTTTATTTTCATTATCTTCATTCCTAAAGTCTCAATTCAGTTTAACACACCAGTGTGTGGCTGAATATGCAGGCTGCATTTGAAGCATTTTTCCATATAAGTTTACTGCCCTTGAAATTGGAAATGTGTTGCATTGAATTCTATAATAACCAAGATAACTTTTCTATTTCAAAAGCAATACTATCTCAAGGGTCACTTTCTCCATTCAGTTTCATACCCTTATATTGTTGGTTTGAACAGGGAGTTTCCATTGATTTTTAAAAGGCTGCATACACAGATGGCTTGTAAAAGGGCCTAGAGCCCCAAATAAAAGCAGAATAGAGATAGGGGATGATCTTCAATCTGTTTAGGTAGACTCAGTCAATCGGAATATGGTTCTAATAATACATAAAGTAAAATTCATATTTCTCAAATGAAAACTGTACCAATGACATTCTGCAAAATGATGGGTATTTTCTAAAAGATGTTAAGAGAAACTTAGATTAAGCTTAGTAGTTATTATACTATTCCCCTTTCTTAAAATTCCTTTCTTAAATTTAGGACCAGTATATATGTCTTATTTTGTCAAAGGGCTGCCGATGCAAAGTACCAGAAATGGGTTGGCTTTCATAATGGGAATTTTATTTAGGGTAAAAGCTTACTGTTCTGAGGCTGTGAATTGCCCAAATCAAGGCATCAGTAGAGATACTTTCTCAGGGTCCTACCACATGGATGGACCAAGATGACCACCAATCTCTGCCAAGGTCTCTGCCCCTAGGGGATCACTTTCTGTGTCTCTGTGCTCCACTGGTTCCAGAATCTTGGGCCTCTCTCAACTTTTGGGGCTTCTCTATTTTCCCACAGTCCTCTCTCTCACAGGGCAGGATCAATATGATGGCTTCCTTTCTCTGTGTGTCTCTGTTTATATCAACTCAACAAGAAGGCAAAGTCATGCCTCACTCCTGAGGGTAGTCCAATCAAAAACCTCACACCCACAGGAATGGATTAGTTCAAAAACATAATCTTTCTTTTTGGGATTCATAAAAGAATTTCAAACTGTCACAGTATACATTTAGATAGGTTTTACATTATGTGTTTGATTCATTCACTAGAATACCTTATGATATCCAGAATTAAAGCTAATGGATATATATGGTACAAACCTATTATTTTCAATTATGTTGCAATATAACCTACTCTTGTATTATTTAATACTATTTTTATTTATCTTAAATTTTTAAAAGTAGCTTCTGTAAATTGCAGTTCATATTTGTTCCTGAATATTTTGGGGGGATAGTTACTTTAAGGAATAGAGATTGACAACTATATATGGTTTATCCTATTTTAGAGTTTTTAGATATATAAAAACATTATTGAATTACAGTGAGATATGTGCTATAACAGAGAAAATATGGTTAGGTTTAAATTTATTAGTTTACTAATAGTTTTAAGTTTGTCTCATATGTTCTTTGTTCTACTTTTCCATTTTTCTGTCTACTTTTGGATTGAATATTTATATAATTCCATTTTATATCATTTATTGTATCTTAAACAGAAAAGGGACTTATGACTTTTATGTTTAAAAGATCACTTTGGGGAAACAGATGTGGCTCAAGTGATTGAGCTCCCTTCTACCATATAGGAGGTCCAGGGTTCCATTCCCAGGGCCTCCTGGTGCAAAGCAAGCTGGCCATGCTGTGAGCTGGCCTGGAAAGAGAGCTGGCCCATGTGGAGTGCTGGTCTGCACAGCAGAGCTGGCCTGTTCAAGAGTGCTGGCTGGTGCGGCAAGGTGACGCAACAAAAAGAAACACAGAGGAGAGACAGTAAGAGATGCAGCAGACCAGGAAGCTGAGGTGGCACAAGAGATTGAGCACCTCTCATCCACTCCAGAAGGTCCCAGGATCAGTTCCTGGTACCGCCTAAAGAGAAGACAAGCAGGCACATAGAGCAAATAGCAAGTGCAAAAAAATTTTTTTTTTTTAATTTAAAAAGGTGGTGAGAAATAAATAAAAATAAAAAAGATCACTTTGGCTATGTGGGGAAGATTCATTATGGGGTGCTGAAATGGAAAGATCAGTTTGGTCTTGTTCTAAATGCCTTGAGTGGGGCAGAGTGATTTTGTTTGCTTGTTTGCTTTCTTGCTTGTTTTTAAGGAGTGGAAATAAGAGTTCTGGTTTGGGCAAATGAGATCTGAGATAATGACCAGGTAGCCAAATGGTGATATCAAATAGATAATCAGATATAAAAAGCCGATACTGGGGTTTAATGAAAAAGTCATTAATGGAAATATAAATTGGGAGTCAACACATTATGAGTTGGAATGAATCCATTTTAAATCTGTGGGATTAATTAGAAAATTCAAGGGAGGGAGTAAAATGAAAAGAGAAAGTCCTTGGCCTAAACCACATTACTATAAAAATTCTAATTTAGCAGAAAAGGAGAAAGAACATCAATGAATAGAAGAAAAACCATGAGACTCTGGTATCATCAATATTAAAGAAAAACAGTATTTTAAAAAAAGAGGGAGTGTTCAAATGTGAAAATTTCTGCCTTGAGATCAAGTAAGAGGAAGACAGAAAAATGGGTATGGATAACAAATGAAACCATTGATGACATTATTAAGATTACTGTCAGTAGAGTCATTTGGGCAAAGTGAATTTTGAATGGGATGAGGATATTGAAAACTGAAGAAATGACTGTAGTTACTTTAGACAACTTATAAGCCTTTCTAAAGTTTTTTTTTTTGTGAAGAAATAAAGGGAAATAGAATAATGACTAGAAAAGAATGTTGGGAAAATGGAAATTGTAGTCTTGTTTGTTAATTTGGTTTTGCTTGTTTGTTTTTCATGGATGATACTGGAGCATATTTATACTTAATATAGAAGGATAAATTAATGATTCAAAAGGATTAAGGAATATTACAGCAGTAGGTCCTTGAGAAAGTGTGAGTCCATGTGATCTAGGGTACAGGTGGAGGTGGAGGAGCTCACTTTTAATGGGAGGGCATCCACATTGATTACTATAACTGGAGGAAATACGGAGAGGATGGGTCCAGCTCACGTTCCTGGATAGATTTATTGGTGGAGAAATAAAGGAGTTTCTGAGCAATTATTTTGAATTTCACAATAAAACTTGAGACTATGTTTTTACCTCTTACAGGTGAAGCGTCCAAGAGGGCATTGCTGGAAATTTAAGGAATGAGGCTGTTGCACTGGAGAATTGGAGATAGATCATACTAAGAAAATATGGGAGAATATTCAGGTAGCATTGAGGAACTAAATGAATTTAAAAAGAGCCCATTCAGTGTGGCTGTGGAACAGTGCACAAACAATGCTCAGCTCTTCAGGTTCAGCCTGCTATAGGTACCAAATACCTATATGAGACATGGAGTTAGAAAGAAAAAGACTATCAAGTATATGGTCCAAATTCTTAATTACATTGCTGTTCTACTTTTTAGAAAACTGGATTAAAAGTCCAGCTTCTTCTGGTCAACCAAGATTGCAGTGTAATACATACCAGGGCATCATTCCCCCACAGATTCTTTGAATAACTGGAAAAAAAAATAGCAAAGCTATCTTCTTTAAAACTCTGAAAAATGGTTAAAGGGATGCAGTAACTGAGGGAGTGCTGATTTAAGAAAATACAGCTTTAAAAAGGCAGAAGTTCGTGATGCCTGTTTTAGTTACCACCTTGCTAAAGCAGATACAATACAATGGGTTGGCTTAAGCAATGGAATTTTATTGGTTTATGGTTTTGAGGCTAGAAGTTCAAAATCAAGGTATCATCAAGGTGATACTTGCTCCCTGAAGACTATATTGTTCTAAGTTTGGCTGCTGGTGATGATTGGTTCTTGGCTTCTTTGTCACATGGGAATGCACATGGTGGCCTCTTCTAGCTTCTTTTTTTCTCTTCTAGGTTCCATTGATGTTTTCTGTGTGCTTCCCTATAAGGCCTTCAATAATAGGATTAAGACCCATCCTGTTTCAGCTTGGGCTAAACCTCAACTGAAGTACCTTAGCAAAAGGTCCTATTGACCAGAGTTCACATCCACAGGAATGGATTAAGCTAAAGAACATGTTTTTCTGGGGTACATAGCTCCAAACCAACACAGTCTGCCCTCTGTATCTTAAAAAGACATGCTCTTTCTGTATGCAAAATGCATTCATTCTGCTATAACTTCCTGAAGCCTTAAGGCATTTCAGTAATAATGCTAAGTACAAAGTCTCATCAAAATCAGTTATGGATGTGGTCTGTCCTGGGGAACAATTTCCTTCTGTCTGTGGACCTGTAAAATCTTGAAAATAAGTTATTTGCTTCAAATAAACAATGGAGGGAACAGGCACAGGGCATAGATTTCCATTCCAGAAGGGAGAAATTAGAAGGAAAACAGTAGACACCAGTCCCAAACAATGCCGAAAACTTACAGGGCAAACTCTATTAGATTTCAAGGTTTGAGAGTCATCTATGTATTGATGATTTGTCCTCTGGGCCTGATTGAATGGCAGTCCCAACCAACCTTCTTAGCACTTGTGCAGTGTCCATGTTTGCCTTAAACACTGGGGTGAAGACCTCACCTGCTCCAAACATCCTCATGGTGAACAGTCTCTCTGTGAATACCAGAATACAAGCCTCACTCTCTCTGGGGATTGTAATGGCAGCATTCTTCCTGAACAGTGGGGCACAAGGCCTTCCCCTCTAAGCAAGAGGGCAGATGGCCTTCTAATCCAAATGCAGGAGTGAACCTGCCTTTTCCACACACATGGGTGGGCCCACTTTCTTGGCCTAAGGAGATCTCTTCAGTCCAGACTTTGCTTCCCTGGTTCTGCCCTTGAAGTCATTCTGCCTTCAATTGTCCCTTCTCTGTCCTTTTCAGTCCAAGCTGGCACTATTTGCACTCATAAAATTTTGCACAAAGCTTTTAGGCTTTGCATGCAGTTCACAGAGATGTAAACCATCAGATAGAAGGATTTTCCACAGATCCTTCCTGGATAACTGCAACTCTAATCATGACCTCCACTGGAATAACTGACTGGATCCATGTTCAGTTAAACCCTTACATGGATCCCTATTCTCCAGGGAATCAAATTGAGAGTTGAGAAATAAATCTTCATATCTATGGCCAATTGATATTTTGCAAAGGTGCAAGTCCACACAATGGGGAAGGAATAATCTCTTCAACAAATGGTGCTGGGAAACTGGATATCCAGATGAAAAGTATGAAGGTGGACCCCTACCTCACACCATATAAAAAATTAACTCAAAATGTATCAAAGACCTAAATATAAGAATCAAAACTATAAAACTACTAGAAATAAACAGATGGAACCATGTTCAAGACCTTGTGTTATGCAATGGTTTCTTAGATTTTACACCCAAAGCCTGAGCAACAAAAGAAAAAATAGACAAATGGAACTTCAACAAAATTGAAACTTTTGCATATCCAAGGAATTCATTATGATAGCAAATGACAATCTACACTATAGGAGAAACTATATGGAAACCATATATTTGATGTGTTTAATATCCAGAATATATAAACAAATACTACAGCTCACCAACAAAAAAGACAGTCAGTTAAAAAGTTGTCAAAAGTCTTGAATATGCACATTTCCAAGATATTCAAATGGCCAAGCACATGATAAAATGGTAAACATTATTAGCCATTAGGGAAATGCCAATGAAATAAGGATGAGATAACTTTTCACTCTCCCTAGAATGGTTACTATAAAAAAAAAAATAGAAAACAAGTGTTGTAGAAGATATGGAAAAATAGGAACACTCATTTTTTGTTGGTTGGAGTGCAAAATGCAGCATTCCCTATGGTTCCTCAAAAAGTTAGTATAGAATTACCACATAATCTGACAATCCCACTTTTTGGTATACCCAAAAGAATTGAATGCTGGGACTCAAATATTTTTCCACAGATGCTCATAGCAACATTATTTACAATTTTCAAAAGATGAAAGTAACCTAAGTGTCCATTAACAGATGAACGGATTAACAATGAGTGGCATATAAATACAGTGGAATATTATTCTGTTGTAAAAAGGAGTGAAGTTCTGATACATGTGGCAACCTGCATAAACCTTGAAAATATTTTGTTGAATGAGATAGCCAGACACAATAACACAAATACTGTATGATCTCATTGATGTGCAATAATTAGAATAAGCAAATTCATAGAATCAGAAACTAGAATACAGGTTACCAGGGACTAGGGGCTGGGTTTGAGAATGGGAAGTTAATGCTTAATTGGTACAGAGTTTCTGGTTGGGGTGATGGAAAATATTTTGTAATGGATGGTGGTGATGGTAGCACAACATTTTGAGTATAATTATCAGTTTTAGATTGCATATATGTTACTAGAAGAAAAGTGTTTTTTTAAAAGAAACATAACACTGTTCAACAAAAATCTTAAACCCCAATGTAAACTATGAACTATAGTTTAATATAATAATAACAGTCTTCATCAATTGTAACAGAGTCACCACAGTAATGCAACGTGTTATTAATGGGGAAAATGCTATGTGCTGCATGGTATTTGAGAACTTTGTATATTCTGCCTGGTTTTTCTATAAACCTAAAACTTCTCTAATGAAAAACAAATCTAAAACATTTTTTTAAAAAAAACAGCCTTCAGGTCTGTGATAATCTGGTTTTGTGGCTCTGAGAAAGTCATGTATTGGAACATTGAATATCTAGTTCCTCTTTTGTGTTGTGGTAAATATTCTAAGGTTCTTTAGCCTCTAAGTGGAACTTTAATTATCTAGGAAGTTGCTCTAAAGAAATTGCAATTAAGAGTACCAGAAAATTCATCTAACTACATTGGATTGGACAAATGACACTTCAGTTAATGTTTTTAATCTGTGCTTTAAAATTCACCAATAGATGGCATATTTCAAGGTAATTCTCAATACTACAAACCTCCTCTCTGTTCAAAGTCAAGATTTTTTATGATAAACATAATTTTCTTTCATTTCAACAGGATGCTATATTTTAGGGCTCCAAGATAAAAAATAGTTTGCATAATAAGTACAAATAATGAGGAGCTGTTTGAGCTACAATGCAAAAGATTACACAGAAAATATTAAGTGATCCATCGTGTTTCTAAATAATGTACAAATCATATATACTATTAAAGATCTGCATATTTTTCCATAATATGTGTTTTTTGGTGCCAAAATAACTTGCTTCAAATATACAATGTAATATGGGATTTATTGCAACAAACATCAAAGCACTAGATTCTAGAAATTAATTAAAAATTATTTATTATTTTTATACCAAATATGTATTTATTTATTTATTTATTTATTTTTTTTTTTTAAGATTTTATTTATTTTATTACATATCTCCCCTTCCCCCCCGTTGCGGCGAGCCGAGACTTGGTCACTGCGCAGGCGCGGCTTTCCCCGCTTGTGGGCGGCTTCTGCTTCCATCACAGCCGGCTTTTCAGTTCGCGGGTGGCTGGCTGTGCTCGATTTGCAGGCAACCTGCCCTGCCCGTGGCGGCTTTTGCCTGTCCGTGGCAGCTTTTTGCCCTGCCCACGGCGGCTCCGGCCCGCCCATGGCGGCTTGCCATTCTCAAGGTGGTCTGCCCGCTTGGAGAGGTCCCCGGGAACCGAACCCAGGGCCTCCCATGTGGTTTCCCAGCGAGCTCTTTATCCACTGAGCTATCTAGCCGGGCCCCAAATATGTATTTATAAAATAAAAAATAATTAGTATTGCCAAATGGAAGCAATGCAATATTTAATTTTTGAGAAATGATCACATACAAAGCCACTTACACACATTCACTAGATTTCTTACATAACTATAATTGTGAATGTTATGGATGCTTCTAATACCATATATTTTAACAGAATATGTATGTGTATGTATATATATGTTTATATGTGTGTGTATAGACATGTATATCTTTTTCTTTTTTAACTTCTACTTCAATCTCTACTAAGCATACCTAGAATTCAGATAAGCTCCCATTGCTGTTTAACGCTCCAAAATTTTAGTAGAAAATACATAAACTTAAGTTATTGTATTTATTCATGCTTTGATTCCTCAGAAATTGCTATAATGTTATGTGTGAAGGAATAAATGGCTTTTCTTTCAATTGCATGTGTTTCATGATTTGGGGTCATAAATTACTAGCATGGAATACCTAGTAGTTTATATAACAGATTCTTGAAAACCAAAGCCTCTACAAATTATGCATTGCTAATGTCCTTCAAACAATGAAGTACTTGGAGGAATAAATTCTGTTTACCTTGGTTGAAAACTTTCAATAAATGTTATTTATAGACTACCAGTGCTACATAACAAGGTAAAATGTTTATGTCAAGTAGAATATATGTGAGCAAAATATAGTTTGGGTACTATTGAGATTCACTATTTCCTACTATGTCCCTGAATTGTGTTTTCATATAAGAGCTATTTACATACATGATATAATCATTGGCACTGATTTGACAAAATTTAGAAAGGTGTAATTATTCCAAATTTATTTGAGGAAATTGTAAAATATCAAACTTGTTACTATATTTTATTGTCCTCTGATATTTCTCAAATAGTTCTCTTAGCTGCAAAAGTGAATTCATTTAATTTGTACTCACATTAGCATGAAACTGTGCCTGAGGTAAGCAAATATACAGAATTTGAATGCAAACACATAAACTATTAATGCATAATTTTATAGCTAGGTGTGCAATGTGACAGATTTATAATGACTATATATGACCCAGAGTTCTTAGTTATGTTGCTGGACTTATTTAGTTGTATAAGTACTTGTAAACAAAATTCAAAAAAACAAAGACTTTATTTTTTTCAGATTGTTCAGATTTAGAGAAAATCATTCAAAATTATGTATGAGTATGCATAATATTTAAAGATAAATCCAACATATTTGATTTAGTCCTAAATTTGAAAATGTTAACTGCTATTAAATAGTAATATAGCATGTGAAGAGTTCTACCTGGAAAGAAAAGACTAGATGCTATCATAGCTCCATGGCTAATTAATGTGACAATTGAACTCATTTAATCCAAGAGAAAATAAAAGCAGTGTTTGTAACTTGGACATACTTAATATAATAGTCACTTCAGTATAATAGAAAAAAACACAGATAATTTCAAATAATCATAAAACTGAATGAATCTTTCAGAAACCATTTCAAACCATTGGTTCTATTTCTCTGGACAATTTTGACTTAGACAATACCTATCCCTTTTATTGAGTGAAAATAATCTAATGAATCAAAAACATTGATTAAGACTTCATTTGAGGTCAGGAAAGTACCAGATTTCACACCACAAACTAGGAAATATTGACCAGATATACTACATAAATTCAAAGGACTATGTCATGATCAAATATACAGATCTCAGGCTCCTGAACTTAGAGGTAAGGGAAAGTGCTGCTATGTGATCTCAGGCTGGGGAATGTCATGGAATCCAGTCAAACTTTGCTGCTGAGGAAAAAGACCATGGAAATATGTAGAACAGCAAGGAAAGTGTAGACAAAGGGAATCAGCTTAAACAACAAGGCATGCTCTTTATTTCTTTGTCTTAATTTCCTATAACAGAAATTGGAGGTTTTAATAAACTTAATTGATGGTTACAGCCTATCCTTCATTACCTAATCAAACTATGCCTCCATTTGGATAGGGCAACCTTCTAACCTGTTGAGATTAATTTCAGATTCAGAAGCTTCAAACACTTCAGAGAGGAAACTAGAGGGGTAAAGTTAGTAGGTAATGGTTTTCCTCACCGAGGTTCCTTTCCTAGTTCTCATCTTACCTCCTGTAGACAGCTGAATATAAGAATCATTGTCCGGGCCGGCTCGATAGCCCAGTGGATACGGCGCCGGCATACCACATGGGAAGCCCTGGGTTCGATTCCCGGGGACCTCTCCTAGTGGGCAGACCGCCTTGAGAATGGCAAGCCACCATGGGCAGGCCGGAGCCGCCGTGGGCAGGGCAAGAAGCTGCCACGGACAGGGCAAGAGGCGCCACGGGCAGGGCAGGTCGCCCGCGGATGGAGCGCAGCCAGCCACCCGCGAACTGAATCAAGTGACGGCCGTGAACGGACGCAGAGACCGCCCACAAGTGGGGAAAGCCGCGCCTGCGCAGTGACCACTCTCAGCGCGTCGCTGCAGCGGGGGGAAGGGGAGATATGTAATAAAATAAATAAATCTTTAAAAAAA
>PVKH010045628.1:0-10482 GCA_004027955.1 Chaetophractus vellerosus
ATAGGACTGCATCTACATAATGGGGGTAAAGAAGAGTTTGCCTGGAATGCAGGAGATCCTCTAGGGCGTCTCCTAGTACTACCATGCCCTGTGATTAAAGTCAATGGAAAACTGCAACAAACCAATTGAAGTAGGACTAACAATGGCCCAGAATCTTCTGGAATGAAGGTTTGGGTCACCCCACCTGGCAAAGAACCACAGCCAGCTGAAGTGCTTGCTGAGGGTAACAGGAACATGGAATGGGTAGTGGAAGAAGGTAGTGATAAATATGAACTTTGACCACGTGACCATTTACAGAAACGAGGACTGTAATAGTCATGAACCCTTCTTCCCTGTTTCATTATGAGTATGACTGTATATGTACACAAAATTAATTTCTTGTTTTCTTCCCCAACCTTTTCCCCTATCATATGAAAAGTTGTATTAATATCATGTCATAATTTTTAAGGATGTCAAGTTTAAGAGTGAATATTGCCCAAGGTCTTGCACCATGTTCTGTGTGAAATTAATGTGTTTCCGGTTGTATGCAGGGGAGTTAAACATTGTTAGGGGGAAATATATATTTATGCTTGTATGTTATTGTCTTTACTTAGAGACTAAGTATGGTTTAGGATAATGTGCATGGTTGCTGAGTTGACAAGCGGTGGACTGTGATGGCTAGGCTAATGTGTCAACTCGGCCAGGTAATTGTGCCCAGCTGTTGGGTCCAGCAAGCCTGGGTCTAATTGTATCTGCATCAATCAGCAAGATTGGATGAAGAATGGATGACGCTGTTATCCATTCAGTTGACTGCTTATAAAAGGGAACTGATTTCAACATTCAGGGAGAATTTCCCAGCTCGTCCTTTGACAGAGAACTTCTCCCAGGAACTCATCGAAGACCCTTCATCAGTCTTTCATCAGAGCAAACTCATCGAGGACCCTTCATCAGTCTTTCATCGGAGCCCCTGGCTTGCAGCCTGCCGGCAGACCCTGGACTTGTGTATCCCCATGGTCATGTGAGAGACTCTTATAAAATCTTATATTTTTAACAGAGATCTCGTGTTGATTCTGTTTCCTGAGAGAACCCTGACTAGAACAATCATAAACCTGAGAATATGTCCATCTTCACTAATAATCAAAGAAGGAGAAATGAAATAATTAAGGAAACCAAATTTCCAACCACCAGTTTGTAAAATAAAATAAATCATCATGTTGTGATGAGGCTGAGGCAGAACAAAAAAGTTTGCCAATGGAAGAATTGTCCCTGGAAAGTGAATTGTCAAAGGAAAGGGCTTTTACTGAGAGGTATTTTTCTAATGTTTGATCTATTTGTAAGACTGACACCTCCAGAAAAAGAACATTTCTTGGTCGAAGAAGGGATATCAAATGGAAGTTTTAAATCAGAAAGAATCCTGTGTTATTTGAGGTTTAATTATTATTATTAAAACATTGTGAATATAATGATGCTTAAGACAGTGGCTTCAATTTAGACAGCATGAGTTTGACCTTCTTGCTCTTCATCAAAACTGTGACTGGAGTTAGTTGCCTTATCCCTGTAAGCTCTTACACCATCATGTTTAACCAATGAAAAATGAAAGTTGTTAAATAAAAGAGGTATTGCAAGAATTCAATGAGACAATGTACATAAATTTTTTAACCATTTTGCCACAAAAGGAGTGTCTTGGATTTTATTATTCAATAGAGTTAAACTATTTTTCTTCTTGAAAAACTTTTTTTTAATTCAATATGCTTGTATTTCTGTGGTGCAGACCCCACTTCATACTTATCCATCCTGGTCATGCCATTCAACAAATATACACTGAGCATAAGCTCCATACCAAGGACTGTACTAGGTATTGAACTTAATTAAATGAATAGATGAAGTTGGAAATTCAAGAAATCCACACTGGGATGAGATGAAAAATTCAAGACATTTGAAAGAACTGAAAAAAAAAATGAATGAGATGAAAAGAGGAAAAATCTTGTGACTGATTTCATTGACATAGTCCTAGAAAATTATCTCTGTAAATGAGTTTGCAGTAGCGCATTTGCAAATAGGCATTGAAACAATCAGCTCTGATGACATATTTTAAATGTGTGTGATAAGGTTCATTTTATATAAAACCCAAGTCATTAATATAAATGTCTGAAAGTAGTTCAAGTTCAATTCATCCAACTTAAAATTACCAATTAGGAAGTAGAAAAGGAGACCAAAGATATGACTAAAAATAGTAGGGAACAGAGCAGGAAAACCCCAAAGAAAGACCCAAAGAATGAGTTGCTTAAAAATATATATCAGATGAATTTAAAAATGCTGATTTCTGGTCCTAATTCTTTTGAGCCATGCTATTCATGGCAGTTCTACAATGCTCCCTTCACTGAGAAATATTTACCTTGGTGTAGGCCTGTTAAGATTTATACTGTTTGGAGTCTTCTGTGCTTCTGGGACATGTACATTCATGTCCCTCAAAAGATTGGGAATTTTTCAGCCATTATTTCCTCCAACACTCCTTCTGCCCCTTAGAGCTTATCATCTCCCTCTGGGAGGCCTTTAATGCATATGTTTGTGTGCTTCATGTTGTCATTCAATTCTCTGAGTCCCTGCTGAATTTCTTCCATCTTTTAAACTATCTGTTCCATCTGCGTGCTCTCAGATATATTATCTTCAACCTCACAAGTTCTTTCATTTGCATGTTCAAATCTGAGGTTATGTTCTTGCAGCATATTTCTAATTTATTACATTGTGCCATTCATTCAATCAGATCAATTAACTTTTTCTGTATATTCGCAATTTCTTCTGTATGTTCCCCCAATGTCTTCTTATTTTTAATATATTTATTGTTAAAGAAGCTTTACATTGCATATGTGTTACATAAAATATAGAGGATCCCATATACCTCCCTCCCTCCTTCTCCTACATTTTCCCCATTAAAAAACTTATTTCATTAGTGTGGTATATTTGTTGCAATGTATGAACTCATATTTAAGTATTGGTACTAACCACGGTCTACCTTTGACACTTCACAATTGTATAGGTATAGACAAATTGTGTAATGGTCTACATCCACCATTGCAATGTTATGCAGAACAATTCCAGTGTCTTCAAAATACCCAATGTTACTCTTATTTTTTCCTCTCCATTCCTCAGAAGTTCTGGTGAACACTTTCTTCATATTAAAATTACAATTTCATCCATTGCCATTTTAATAAGTCTACATTGTACCATAGTTTAATTTCCCTTTATGTTTGTTCATTCCTCAATCTTCAGTATTTGGGGATGGTGATTCCAAAGTCTGCTTACCATCTGCTTCTGATTGTAAGGGGACTTAGATCACAAGGGGCAGATGGATGGAACTGACTTGCTTGATATTGTAGATACACTCTGTTTACTGTGATGGGCATTGTCCATTATCATTCTTTTATTACTTGTACTGGGTGAGTCTAATGAACTGGAAGGCATGTCTTAGTTGCAACTCTGCTGAGATTCAAGGCTCCACTGACATATGAATATCTGGAATATTTAAGTCTCTGGGACATATATTTAAAGCATATATTGCTAATTATAGTTTCAGATAAAATGGGCATTAGAGAGTGTGGGGAAAGATGACATCAGTTTAGGTATGCACACACTGCTCTCAAGCAGAGGTCAGCTGATTGGGGACAGGAGCCTGGCAGTGTGGTCTTTTCTGGGAGCCTGTGGGATGGAGGTCTTGGGTGCATCAGTCTGGATGCAACTGGACAGTGAGTTGGACTGCTCAGCATAAAATCATGAGTACTTCCCTCCCCAGCTGGAATCACAGGAGGCTAAACCCTGTTCTGCATGTGGGGGCTGGGCAGTCCAAATAGACGTCAGTAGACCAGTGATGGGGGGAATAAATTCTGAAAGTGGGAAGGTTCTAGCAAAGGGTGGAGAGGGGTTTCCTTTTTGTGGGTTTGGTAACAAGGAACCCCTGCAGTTTCTGGGAGTAATTAGCCAGATGGAAGTGGTGCTGGGTTGAGGGGAGAGGTGAATATTTGGAGCACCACTAATTGACTTAATGTACCTAACTGTGACACAGAGGCTAGATTCAGCAAAGGGTGGAGCCAGCAATTTTACAACTCTGTGCTGAGTAAACAGTCTCAGCTCCCCTGGGGGGTGGGGTAAGGCAGTGGGAAGTAATAGAAAAGTCACTCCAAGCCTATTTGGGATCCCCTCACAAGAGGGGGTGGGCTAGAAGAGGCATTCTTTAAGGACCCTTATTTCATAAAAAAAAAAAAAAGCGTGAGAGAAACATATTGACTAGCTGCCTTAAATGCTAAATTCTGCTTCAAAGCCTGCAGAGAGAAGGCTACAGGGCAATTGATTAATGAACACAGGCTGAGAAGCTCCACAATGGCCCTAAAGGAATGCTGTTCTTCCTTTGACTGCATGCTTCTGTGCTTCTTACCTCTACTCTTTCCTTTTGTCTTTCTTAAAATTAGGTGCTGATAGCTTTTTTCTTCTTTGCTGTTCTTTTTCATCCTTTACTTTCTATTCTCTGGGTATATTGCTTGTGTCTACCAATGCTATCTCTGCTCCTTCCTTCATCATTCTACCTTCAGCTTTCTGTTCTGGTTCTTACAATCCAGCCTTTTTCATTTGCTCTCAACTTCACCGTTGATAACTTCTATCTTGTCTATTCTGTTCTCCTTTCTTTCTTTCTTTCTTTCTTTCTTTCTTTCTTTCTTTCTTTCTTTCTTTCTTTCTTTCTTTCTTTCTTTCTTTCTTTCTTTCTTTCTGTATTAGCTTTATTCTTTCAGCCTTTTCTTTATTAGTTTTTGCTCCCATCATGATTCTGCCTTTATAAAATATTCTATATATTTTTCTGTATTTGATTCCCCATTCCATTGTAGGCACTAAAATTTTCTTCCCCTATTACTCTACAATGCCTACATGAGTTAAACATTCAATTTACTTAGTCTGATACGGCTGCTCTTCCATCTTTTATCAATAGTACTGTTATCACTTTTCCTTTCTTACCCCTTTTGATTACTCTGACATATTCTTCTTCCTTCAAGGGAACATAGAAAAAAGCGAGGAAATTCAACAAGAGGAAGAAAGTATCAATGAGAAAAATTAACACACACACAGAAATACAAGCTAAATAAAACTCTAGAGCAAGGAGAGAAGCTAATAAACTGAATAAACCCATCAAAATAAAAGGATGACCAGAGGGCAACAAAAAATTACAAGCCATACTGAGAAACTGGAAGACATGGGCTATTCCAAAGAACAAACCAAACACCAGGGATCAACAAAGAACATAGAACTACTATTCAAAGCTGTCCAAACAAATATCATGGACCAACTTGATGAAATGAAGGAAGAGATTAAGGATATTAAGAAGGCACTGGGAGCACATACTAAAGAAATTCTAAACATACATAAAAAGATAACAGATACAATGTCAATGAATAGCATAATCCAAGAAATCAAAATGATGACGGCTTCCCATAAAAGCAGATTTGAACAGACAGAAGATAAAATTAGTGATGGGGAAAACTGTACATCTGAAATCAAGCAGATAGTAGAGAAGATAGAGAAAAAGATAGATAAAAAGATAGAAAAAAATCCAGCAGTGACTCAGGGATTTACCTAATAACACAAAACACACAAACATATGCATTTTAGGCATCCCAGAATGAGAAGAGAAGGGAAAGGGAACAGAAGGAATTTTGAAGGGAATAATGGTTGAAACTTCCCAACCCTAATGAGGGAGATGGATGTACATATCCAGGAAGCACAGTGCCCCCCAAACAGTATAAATCCCAACAGGCAAACCCCAAGTCATATGCTTGTCAAAATGTCCAAAGCTCAAGACAAAGAGAAAATACTCAAGGCAGCAAGAAGAAAGAGAACCATCACATATAAGGGAAGCACAATAAGATTAAGTGCCAGCTTCTTAGCTGAAACCATGGAGGCATGAAGACAGTGGTATGACATAATGAAGGTACTAAAAGAAAAAAACTTCCAGCCATGAATTCTCTATCCAGCAAAGCTGGCATTAATAAATGAAAGAGAATTCAAAATATTCACAGATAAACAGACATTAAGGGAATATGGCAATAAGAAACCTGCACTTCAAGAAATAGTAAGAAAAGCTCTAAAGGTTGAAAAGAAAAAACAAGAGAGAAAGAGTTGGAGGAGAGTGTAAGAACAACAAAAACAACATTAAGGCATTATGCCACACTTAGGGATGTGCATGTGGGGGATGTGGGAAGGGTGGGGGGTGGCATAAGGGTACTCCTGGAATCTCTGTGTAACATTCATGTAATCAATGTATCCTAAAAATGTATATAGATATATAAAAAATTAAAAAAAAATAAAATAAAATAAATGTAAAAAAAAAGACAAAAATTACATAGGACATACATGAACCCACAGAAAATATGGCAGATGTAAGAAATTCATTAAGAATAGTAAAACTGAATGTTAATGGATTAAACTCATTAGTCACAAGATGCAGATTGGCAGAATGGATAAAGAAATATGATCCATCTATATGTTGTTTACAAGAGACCCGCCTTAGACACAGGGATTCAAGGGGGCTGAAAGTGAATGGCTGGAAAACAATTTTACAAGAAAATAACAACCAAAAAAGGGCAGGAGTAGCTATTCTAATATCGGACAAATTAGTCTTTAAATGCAAAACAATCATAACAGACAAAGAGGGACACTATATATTAGTAAAAGGGGTAATCTCTCAAGGAGAAAGAACAATCATATACATTTATGCACCTAATCAGGGTGCCTCAAAATATGTGAGGCAAACACTGGAAAAACTAAGTGGAGAAATAAATGCATCTACAATTATAGTGGGGGATTTTAATACACCATTATCACCATTAGACAGAATGTCTAGACAGAGAATCAGTAATGAAACAAAGAACCTGAATAATACATTAGAGGACATGGAACTAATAGATATATGCAGAATGCTAAACCCAAATACAGCGGGATATACATTCTTCTGGAGTGCACATGGATCATACTCCACGATAGACCACATGGTAGGCCACAACTCTTAATGAGTTCAGAATGATTGAGATTATAGAAAGTAATTTCTCTGACCACAGTGGAATGAAATTGGAAATCACTAAGGACCAGAGAACTAGATAAGGCAGGAAGATATGGAAATTAAACAACACACTCTCAGACAAACAGTGGAAAAAGGAGGAAATTTCAAAGGAAATCAGTTACTACCTAAAAATTGAATGAAAATGACAACACAAAATATCAAAACCTATGGGATGCAGCCAAAGAAGTACTGAGAGGGAAATTTACAGATCTAAATGCATATATTAAGGAAGAAAGAGGTAAAATTGAACTATTAACTGCACACAGGAAAGCATTGGAAAAATGACAACAAACTAAGCTCAAAGGAAGCAGAATGAAAGAAATAACAAAGAATAAAGCAGAGCTATATGTCAAAGAAAATAGGAAGCACTAGAAAATACAAACAAAGCCAAAAGCTGCTTCTCTGAAAAGATCAATAAAATTGGCAAACCCTTAGCCAGACTAACAAAGAAAAAGGGAGAGCACGTGCAAATACACAAAATAAGGAATGAAGAAAGAGATATCACTACTGAACATATGGAAATAATTGTCATAAGAGGATACTTTAAAAAATTGTATGCTAACAAGAATGATAATTTAGAGGAAATGGACAAATTCCTAGAAACTCACAAGCAGGCTACACTGATGAAAGAACAAATCAATGAACTCAACAGTCCAATTACAAGTAAAGAATTAGACTCAGTCATCAAAAACCTCCCAACTAAGAAGAGCCCAGGACCAGATGGATTCAAAGCTGAATTCTACCAAACATTCCAGAAAAACTAAGACAAAACCTGCTTAAGCTCTTCCAATAAATAGAAATAGAAGGAACACTCCCTAACTCACTCTATGATGCCAGCATTACCCTAATAGCAAAGCCAAACAATGATACCAAAAGAAAGGAAAATTACAGACCAATCTCTCTAATGAAACCAGATGCTAAAATCCTCAACAAAATACTTGCTAATCACATTCAACAACATATCAAAAGCATTATTCATCATGACCAAGTGAGATTCATCCCAGGTATTCAAGGATGATTCAACATAAGAAAATCAATCAATGTAATACACCACATAAACAGATTGTAAGGAAAAAAATCACATGTTCATCTCTACAGATGCAGAAAAAGCATTAGACAAAATACAGCACACTTTCCTGATAAAAACACTGTAAAAGATAGGAATAGAAGGAACCTATCTGATGTGATAAAAGGTATAGATGAAAAACCCAAAGCTAACATCATCTTCAATGGAGAAATCTTAAGGGCCTTCCTTCTGAGATCAGGCCCAAGACAAGGATGCCCACCATCACCACTCCTATTTAACATTGTCCTAGAAGTACTTGCTCGAGCATTGAGGCAAGCAAAAGATATAAAGAGCATCCAAATTGGAAAGGAAGAAATGAAAATTTCATTATTTGCAGATGACATGATCCTACACTTAGAAAGCCCAGAGAAAAGCACAACAAAGATGTTAAAAGTTATAACGGAGTTCAGTGAGGTTGCAGGCTATAAGATCAATGCTGAAAAATCAGTAGCATTTCTGTACACCAACAACAAGCAATATGAGGAGGAAATAAAAAGAATTCCATTTAAAAGAGTAACAAAAAGAATCAAATACCTAGGAATAAATTTAACTGAAGATGTAAAGGACTTATATGCAGAAAACTGCACAACATTGTTAAAGGAAATGAAAGAAGACTCAAATAAATGGAAGAATATCCAGTTCATGGACAGGAAGACTAAATATCAGCAAGATGTCTATCCTACCGAAACTAATCTACAGATTTAATGCAATCCCAATAAAAATTAACACTGTATTTTTTAAGGAATTGGAAAAACTAACTACAAAATTTATTTGGAAATGTAAGAAGCCCCGAATTGCCAAAGGCATATTGAAAAAGAAAAATGATGTTGGAAGTATTACACTACCTGACTTCAAAACATACTACAAAACTATAGTGGTGAAAACCACATGGTATTGGCACAAGGATAGACACATTGACCAGTGGAAATGAATTGAGAGTTCTGATATAGATCCTTGCATATACAGTCACCTGACATTTGACAAGGCTACCAAGCCCACTCAGTAGGGAGAGAATGTCCTCTTTAAAAAGTGGTGCATGGAGAATTGGATAGCCATATGCAAGAGAATGAGAGAGGAACACCATCTCACACCCTATACAAAAATTAACTTAAGGTGGATAAAATATCTAAATATAAGAGCCAAGACCATAAAAACCTTGGGGGAATATGTAGGGAAGCATCTACAGGACCTTGCAATAGGAAATGGTTTCATAGACTTCACACCTAAAGCATGAGCAGCACAAGAAAAAAATAGATAAATGGGATCTCCTCAAAATTAAAACCTTTTGCACCTCAAAGGACATTATCAAGAAAATAAAAAGGCAACCTACCCAATGGGAGAAAGTATTTGGCAACTATTTATCTGATAGGAGCCTAATAATTTGCATATATAAAGAAATCCTACACCTCGAAAATAAGAAGACTAACATCCTATTTTAAAAATGGGCAATTGACCTGGAAAGACAGTTCTCTATGGAATAAATACAAATGGCTAAAATGCACATGAAAAAATGCTCAACATCTTTAGCTGTTAGAGAAATGTAAATCAAATCTACAATGTGATACCACTTACACTCATTAGAATGGCAGCTATTAAAAAAACTGCAGCCTATATATGTTGAAGAGGAAGTGGAGGAACAGGAACCCTCATCCACTGCTGGTGGGATTGTGGATTGGACCAGCTACTATGGAGGACAGTATGGCGGTTCCTCAAAAAACTAAATATAGACTTAAATATGATCCAGCGATTCCACTGCTGGGTATATACCCAGAACAATTGAAAGCAAAGACACGAACAGATATTTGTACACCAATGTTCATAGCAGCATTGTTCACAATTGCCAAAAGTTGGAATCAACCCAGGTGCCCAAAAACAGATGAATGGATAAACAAAATGTGGTATATACATACAATGGAATACTACTTAGCAGTAAGAAGGAATGGAGTGCTAATACACGGGATAACATGGATGAATCTTGAAGACCATATGTTGAGTCAAGCAAGCCAGGCATTGATGGATTAGGTGTACATGAACTTACTGATATGAAGAAAGGAAATTGAGCAGTCCCTGAGAACTAGGGTCTGATAGATAGGTTTACAAGAAAGAGAAAGTGATGAGAAAGTATTGGGATATCATCCATAGGGATGTAATCTGTGGTGAGGTGATAGAGTGTGGTTGTGTGTTGGGGGAATGGGACAGGTGGGTGGGGATATTGTTGGGTTTTGTGGTGCAGGTGTGTTGGCTGGGAGGACTGGGAAAGGCAGCTTGGAGAGCCAAGGATGCTTTGGTGGTGGGTGGAAGGGGGACTGGATGAAAGCTTGGGATGTGTATCTAAAGG
>PVKH010045629.1:0-10486 GCA_004027955.1 Chaetophractus vellerosus
ATTAAGTTATGATAAGGGATTAACTGGGCCATGTCAGGAGGGTGTTGGGCCCTGCCCCTTGGTGGGTGTGGTCTCAAGTATAAAGGCTAGGCAGCAGATCTGAGTTGCAGAGGTTGAGAGAAGCAGATTTGAGAAGCAGTTCTGATGTTGGAGTGAGCCGATCGCAGGATAGTCTACAGCTGGCCTTGTGGAGAGACGCAATGCAGAGAGTCTCATGGTCTACAGCTGAACTTGTGGTGGAAGCAGAAGCTAAGCCCGGAGAGAAACACAGCCCCAGGAACAGAGGAACCCAAAGACCTGAGCCCTTGCAGACGTCGGCAGCCATCTTGCTCCAACACGTGGACTTTGGTATGGGAAGAAATTTATGCTTTGTGGCCTGGTAACTGTAAGCTTCTACTCCAAATAAATACCCTTTATAAAGACCGACCAATCTTTGGTATATTTCAAAAGGCACACCTGTGGCTGACTGAAACATTAAATATATGTCTATTTCATCTGATATGAGTATAGCTACTCCAGCTTTTTTTCACCACTTTTTTTTTTGCATTTTTGTTACTTTTAGTGATATAATCTTCATTTCTAGACTCTCCTCCAAGACTCTCCTGTCTTTTCTTTTCAGGCTGTAGCACTCCCTTTAGTATTTCCTGCAAAGCCTGTCTCTTGGCTAAAAACTCTCTCAGTTTCTGTTTATCTGTGAATATTCTAAACTTGTCCTCATTTTTGAAAGACAATCTTGCAAGATATAAGGTTCTTGGCTGGTAGTTTTTCTCTTGCAGTATACTAAATATATCATACCACTGCCTTCTTGCCTCCATGGTTTCTAATGAAAAATCAGCACTTAATCTTATTGGGCATCCCTTGTATGTGATGAATCACTTTTCTCTTGCTGCTCTCAGGATTCTTTATCTTTGGCATTTGACATGCTGATTAGGATGTGTCTTGGAGTAAGTCTGTTTAGATTTATTTGGATTGGAGTATGTTGTGCTTCTTGACACAGATATCTATGCCCTTCAGTAGGGCTGGTAAGTTTTCTACCATTATTTCCTCAAATATCCCTTCTGCCCCCTTTTCCTTCTCTTCTCCTTCTGGGGCAACCATGCCACATATGTTTGCATGTCTTTTGCCATCATGAAACCCTGTTCAATTTTTTCCATTCTTTTCCTTATCTGTTCTTTTGTATGTTTGCCTTCAGAGACTCCATATTCAGCTCACTAATCTTTTCTTCTACCTCTTCAAATCTGCTGTTATATGCCTCCAGTATATTTTAATTTTCATTTATTGTGCCTTTCATTCCCCTAAGATGTACTATTTTTCCATGTATGCCTTAAAATTCTTCCTTGTGCTCAACAAGGGTCTTCTAGATGCCCTTAATCTCATTAGCCATCTCATTGAATTCATTAAGGAGATTTGTTTGAACATCTATGGTTAGTTGTCTTAACTCATTTATGTCATCTGGAGGCTTAGTTTGTTCCTTTGACTTGGCCATATCTTCCTGTTTCTTGGTATGGGTTGTAATTTTTTGCTGGTGTCTTAGCATCTGATTTACTAGATGTATTTATTCTTGGTCCCTTTTCTCTCATTAGTCCAGGGCTTTCTATTTGATTGGCTTTGTGCTACAGCCACTCTTTTACTCTTGGTTTAACTTCCTTTGGAACTTTATAGTGGCTCATGTTTAGCCAATCTGAATATTTGAGCACTTTTTCATCTGTTTCTTGCCCTTTCTCCCTTGCTGGTTGCAGAGTAGGAGCTGAGGATGCTACCGTACACCATGGAGGCTGAAGCTGCCTATGTTTCCCCAGGAACCAATGAAACTTCTCCCACATTTCTCCCCTGCTAGAGGTAGGAAAGGAGCCACAACTGTGTGCAATTATCCAAGCCATGCAGGTCAATACTGTCTTTAGTTTCCTGGAGAGACTGATGATGCTCCACTCATCTTTCTCCCCTGACTGGGGTGAGCCACAGGTGTGGGCAGCAAACTAAGCTATGCAAATCAAAATTTACCAAAGTTTCCCAGGTAGACTGATGAAGGACTGGTCCCCCCCTCCTCTCCTGCCAGGGGCAAGAATGGAGCCTCCAGTGTGCCCAGCAATCTAGTCCATGCAGGCCAAATGTGAATGCAGTTGCCTGGAGAGGTTGAGAGAGCTCTGTCTCTTCTCCTGCTCTGTCAGGGGGTGGATGGAGCCATAGATATGCCCAAAAATCTAGTCCATACAGGCCAAAAGTGGCTGCAATTGCTCAGAGAGACTGAGGGAGCATTGTCCTTTCTGCCTGTTTGGGGATGGATCCACAGATGTGACCAACACTAGTTCATGCAGGCCAAAAGTGTGTGCAGTTGCTCACAGAGTTGAGGAAACACTGCCACCCTCCTATCCTATTGGGGGTGGAGATGTATCCACAGGTATGCCCACCAATCTAGTACATGTGGGCCAAAAGCAATTGCAGTTTCCCAGAGAGGCTGCTGCAGGTCCCTCCAGCTTCCTCCCTGATGGAGGCTGGGGCTGGTGCCTAGGCTAGGGCTGAAATCCGACCTGGGTGAAAAGAAGACAGTCCCTACCTTCAGTGTGATTTTCAATCAGCCCCACTTCCCCTAATGCTGGGAGCAGAGTTTAAATGGTGGTTACTGGACTCTTTCTGACTTGAACAGGTACAAACTTCAACTGTTCTTAGGATTGGATTTTAGTCAGCCAAATTTACTAATCAGTAGCTGAAATCAGTGCCTAACCATCTCTCTTCCTCCCCTGCTTTTGGGAAATGGAGCTTCCAACTCCAGCCAGAGAATAGCTCCCAAGGTGACTTGCACTGCCAGTGGGGGATGGGTACCAGCCTCCACTATGTGGAGTGCTTTACTCATGAATCTTCACTGCAGATAGGTAGTCTCCTCCTTCCAATCTTCTAAGGATGTTGCAGGATGCTCTTCTGGTTTTCTGACCCCCCCCAACAGGTGATTTAGATAGCTCTGGCTGATTGCCAACTGTCCTGTAGGATAAGTGACTCTTTGAGCCCCTCACTCTGCCACCATCTTGCCCCTTCTTTGCCTCTATAGTTTTTTTTTTTATTTTTTATATATTCCCCCCTTTCTGCTTGTTCTTGCTGTGTTCATTTTTGTGTTCTGTGTCTGCTTGTCTTCCCCCCATTGCAGCAACCCGCCGAGTCAGCTCACCGCGCGGCAGACTTGCCTGCTCGCAGGCAGCTTGCCCTGCTCGCGGGTGGCTTGTCCTGCCCATGGCAGCTTTGCCCTGCCTGCGGCGGCTTTGCCCTGCCCATGGCGGCTTTGCCCTGCCATGGCAGCTTGCCTTCTCAAGGCGGTCTGCCCACTCAAGGAGGCCCCGGGAACCAAACCCGGGGCCTCCCATGTGGTAAACCAGCACCCTACCAATTGAGCTACAGCTGGCACCTGCCTCTATAGTTTTTGATGAGAAATCACATTTAATTTAATTTGGACTCCCTTGTACATAAGAAGTTGCTTTTCTTTTGAAGCTTTCAGAACTCTCTCCTTGTCCTTGGCATTTGACAGTTTGTGTCTGGGCATATTTCTCTTCAAGCTTATCCTGTTTGGTATTTGATGGGTTTCTTGGACGTGTATCTCCATGTCTTTTGCCAAGTTTGAGAAGTTTTCTGCTTCTAAAGGCAGAAAACACTCCTTCTGCTCCTTTCTCTCCTTATTCTCCCTCTTATACTCCTATAATGCAAATATTGGCATACCCGATGCTGTCCCACAGGTCTCTTATGCATTTTCACTTTTTCTAATTCTTTTTTCTTTTGTCTTCAAGTTCACTGATTCTTTCTTCTGCCAGCTCCAATCTCCTGTTGAAATCCTCCTTGGAATTTTTCCTTTCATTATTGTGGTCTTCAACTCCAATGGTTCTGTTTTGTCCTTTTAAAAATTTCTATTTCTTTATTGATATTATCACATTGTTCATTCATTGGTTTACTCACATCCTTTAGTTCTTTCTTGTATTTTTCTTCATCTCCTTGAGTATATTGAAAATCATTTTTTTTCTAAGCCTTGTCTGGTATATCCACGGTCTGGTCTTCCTCATTGATGTTTTCTGGATTTTTATCCTTTTTCTTTGATGGGTCATCATTTCCTGTTTATTTGTCTGTCTTGTAATCTTTTGTTGCACATTGTACATATTAATATTTTAAAATGTTAACTCTGGAATTTAGTTCCTGAGATTACTTTTTCTTGAGTTTGTACCTATCTAGTGATATGACAGAGATTTTCTTGAGTGCCAGGAGCTAACAAAACCAAACAAATTTATGCAAAAAAAAAACAAAAAAACCAAAAAACAAAAACCCCACACCTTTCAGTCTTTGAAAATAGGTTTTGTGTTGGCTGATGACTCTGCTTCAGTGTTCAGCCTTCCTATCAGGAAGGTCAGTCCAAGGTTGTAAAATGCAGGGTCTTCCCTGCCTTTTCTGGGTCTGTGTCTTGTCTGGGCTTGTGCTTGTCTGTGGCCTAAGGAGTTCCCCTGCTTACAGGAATTTGAATGCTTCCTGTATTCCCCTGGAATCACACCTTCTCCCTCTCCCAGGCCCTCTATCCCAAGACTTAAAGCAGGTAAACCTTTGCCCCAGGCTGCCCAACTCAATTGTTTCTTTCTCCTCTTTTGCTGTCCAAGCTGCTTTTGCCTGGAAGGCTGGAGAGGAGTTTCCCAAACAGTGTTTCCCAGCCAGAAGGAGGCCTGGGACCCACAAATGGATCGCTGGTCAGCTCCACTCTGTCCTGAGGAGGGGTTGAGGGAGGGCCAATAAGGGTGCCAGAAGCATCTCCTATGTCTCTTTGAAGCTTCATTTTCTTGATTTGGCACTTGCCTGGTAAATGCAGCCCTTTGACTGTTTTCCATAGTTTTGAGGAAGGGTTTGTAAGGTTTTTCTGCTGCTTTTGCCTGAGGCAGCTGGGCACCCAGGCAATCTGAAATAGCTAATCAAAAGCAGCGATCAGATATCTGACTACACACCCCCAGCTCTTTGGGAACGAGGTCTTTATGTCCCATCCTGGCACCAGCAAACTGTACCAGGGGTAGGGGTTGTGCCCCTCACTGCTGCTGGCTGAGAGACTGGGGGACAGGGGACAGTAGCTGCCGCCCAGAGGGTGCAATTCACTGGCATTTACCATGATTTACCAGCCTCTTCTTCCTGGTCTTCCCTGCAAGCTGAGGTTTCAAAATAGCTGATTCAGACCGTTTCTGCCTGTTTAATCGTTATATTGGTGGAGAAACTGTTTCCTGGAGCTTTCTACTCTGCCGTCTTCCCACAATCTTATCCTGGTGTTTTGTTTGATTGTTTTTTTACTTTAATGTTGTACATTTTATATAAAAGGCCAGAGAGGCTTCACATTATATTATCTTCCACCAAGAGGATTCTCTCTCTTTTTCTGTTAGACAGATAGATTGTGAGGCTGATCACCTCAGTGCAATCAGAGACAATTTAAGTAAGACAATCTATGCCTGCATCCACCCTGTTCGTTGGATGTGACCCTCATGAGTCTTTGATTAAGAGACTGTCAGGCATCTAGCTCCTCAGATCTGAAAGACTATGGGAGATGTAGCTCTTCTTTTCAGAGTTCCCTACTGCAGTTCTTCCACCTCCCATTCCACATTTCAAAATCTGGCAAATGAATTAAGGGAAAGACCACCATGGGAGTCTTTCACCCACGGGGGACTTCAAGTTGCTTTAATAAGATGTCAGTCTTGTTCCCCAGCTTCCCATATACTCCGGGAACTCACCAAATGTCCTGTTGGGAAAATCAGCCACGTGTTTGAGACCTTCTCAGGTTTCTAATTTTCCCTCTAGACTTGCACAGCAATCAATAAAATCCTTGCTCTTTCCCCCTGCTTCTTGGACCAAGCTCAATATTCAGCTCATGTCTAGAATCAGCAAATACCCCCAAGGGAAGAAATGGCTGGTGAATGTGAGTTCACCTCAGAAATGTTGTGCCCTTCTGGAATTTTAGGTCACATCCTATTATTTCCGTAGCTCTCTGATGCTTTTAAAAATAAGACTTTTTAATTCATTTGGCATTTTTTATCTGTTGCGTCAGAAGCACCGACCTGCCACAAGCTATTACCTCCCACTTTGAAGTAGAAGACCTAGCTTGACTCATACAAAGAATCTCTGGTTTTCAGTTGGCTACATTTTATTCTGTACAGGACTTGAATGAAATTAATAAGGTCTACACTTTTTGTACTACTTAAATTTGGCAAGATAATAAAAAGAATCATTAGATACAACTTATTTAACAAATTTTGTCTCATCATAAAAATATTTGAGAAAGGTACTCTGAATGGGGGTACTAATATAAAATATAATTTTTATGTCATTTTGTAAACCACTTCAACTCTTTTTTTAAGTATTTTTAAGAAAGGAAAAGAGGGAGAAGAGGAAGGAAGAAGAAAAAATAGTTTTAGACCTGAACCCCTCCCTAGGTATTGAAGATATGTATTAAATGCCACTAGTTGACTCTGAGCGTATAACCTAAGGAGCGTGTGTGCCCTTGTGTGTGTGGGGAGGCTAGTGAGGCCCAGCTGATGTTTCTTGTTCTTTCTGATCAACAGTTAAACACAAGCTTCTTTGTTTTTCATGACCCCAAATTAAGTTTCCACATGCTGATGTCAGAAGCAACTGGTTCCTTTTGATGAAGTGTATATACCATGAGCATCAGAACTGGGGCAGAGTTTATCCCTTCCCCCCACTGATATTTATCATGTTAGGCACCCAAATTTTGCTGCTGCTGAAACTTTAAGCTAGCTAGAAAAACAAAATCTATTAGATAAACAACCATTAAGTTCATCACCCTGCACACTAGGTATCTGGGAGGATTTCTTAAGAAGGAAATGCAGAATTTAAAAACTTTAGTTTGGGGACATGCAAAATCCAACCACACAATGCAGAAATTCCCATAACCTCCATACCAGGGGTTCGTCCATTTTTAGCCTGAACTCCTCTCTTTGTTGTGGGATGACTCCAATTGTTAGGGGGGGAAATCCTTATTTGAACTGCAGTCTGCTTCACTGGAACAACATCCATGGTGACTAGCTGTGCCTTATGGAGACACCTTCCCTCCATTGTCCAAATGACAGTGTTTCAAATACCCGGCCATAATCATCATACTGCCTTAATCCCAGCCCCTTCACCAACTTGTCTCTTTTCCAGGGTAATCTTCCCCAATTCCTTCAAGTGTTTTTTTTTATATGGAAGTGTCTAATATAGTTCTGGAAACAAACTTGGTACTCAATAAATAATTTTGTTTTTCTTATTGTAATCAAAGCCCGATCTCTTACCACCAGCTGCCCTTTGATGGACATTTTTCCAGATCATTGATGTTACTCAAATGGTATGTTATTATTCATTTCACCATTGTGCATTTTCTCATGAAAACCACATACTACTATGTGCTTATGTGCACAAAGCACACATAAGAAGGATAAAAGTGAGAATTAGGCATTATGTTTGAGACTTGGTGGTACCAGGATAGACTCCAAATGTCTTGCCTATTTGATATAAGTTTGGGGCCTTGGAGTCACTGCACAGGCTCACTCTAGTGTCACCATGGAAATTTAACCTCTATCACAAAGTCATGTGACAGCAATGATAATAACACCTGAATACTGAACTTGATCCAGAAGCAATTTGAGAGAGAGGAGAGAATGCACCATTCACCACTTTCCAAAGGAAAGATGAAACCAATTGCTTAAAATGTCTAACACTAATGTTGGGAGTATGATATTTGTGGAGATTCAATCAAATCCATATACTTGAAGCAAAAATTAAACAACATGGTGTAAACTGAGTTTCAGGTACCCAAGTTTTCTCTCTACTTAAGAGAATAGGCATAGTTGACTCCAAAGGCTCTTGGCTGAAATATATGCATACATATGTTTTGACATATGTATGTGTCACCAAACAGTTACCACAGTCAAGATAGTGAGCATATTCATCACTTCCAAAAGTTTCCTTGTGCCCTTTGAAATTTTACCCTCCTACCCTTTCCTGCCTCCAACCAAGCAACTGGTAATCTGTTTTCTATTCCTATACATACGTTTGCATTTCTGAGAATTTTTAGTAAATACAACATTTTGCATCTGACTTCTTTAACTCAGTTCACTCCTTTTTATTGCTGAGCAGTATTTCACAGTTATGGAAATAACACAGTTTGTTTATCCATTCACCTGTTAATATATACATTTGGATTGTTTCCAATTTTTTTTGTTTGTTTTAATGAACAACTGTGTACAAGTCTTTGCGTAAACTTATGCTTTCATTTATCTTTCATTTATCTTTAGGAAATACTTATGAATGCAATAGGTGAATCGAATGGTGGAAGTTGTGAAGTTGTGAAACTATTTTCTGAAGTGGTGATGCCATTTTACATTTCCACCAGCAGGAATTCCTGCTGGCAATTCCTCCATATCCCTGCCAACATTTGGTATGGTCAGTCTTTTTACTTTCAGGTGTTTTCATAGGTGTGTAGCAGTATATCATTATGGTTTTAGTTTGTGTTTCTCTAATAGCTAATGATTTTGAGCATCTTTTCATGTGTTTATTTGCAAACCTTATATCTTCTTTGGTGAAATGCCTATTTAAAACTCTTGCCCATTTATTTTATCGAGTTATTTTTTTTTTCTTATTGTTGAGTTTCAAGAGATTTTTATATATTCTAGATGCAAGTCCTTTAACAGATATATGTAGCTTATCCTTTCATTCTCTTAACAGTGTCTTTCAAAAAGCATAAGTTCTTAATTTTGGTGAGGTCTAATTTATCAATTATTTCATGAATTGTGTTTTTGGTGTTGTATCTTAGAAATGGTTAGCTAACCAAACTTGCAAATATTTTCTATTTTTTCTTCTGGAAGTTTCATAAATTTAGGTTTTACATTTAGGTCTATGATACATTTTGAGGGAACTTTTACATGTGGTATGCGATGAATAAAAGTTGACTTTTTTGTTTGTTTTGCATATAGACATCCAATTTTTCTAGCACCATTTGTTGGAAAGGCTATCCTTTCTGCCCTTCATTGCCTTTGTACCTTTCTGAAAATGCAGTTGTCCAAATATTTGTGGGCTGGACTTCTATTCCATTGGCTATGTGTCTATCTTTAAGCCAATGCTACACTGTTTGACCCTTAAACATAATTCTTGAAATCAGGTAGCTTTAGCTCCAACTTGGTTTTCTTTTCAAAATGATGTCCCTATTCTAAGTCCTTTGGAATCATATAAATTTTAGAATCAGTTACTAGTCTCTCTGCTCATCTATAAAGGGCCCACTTCTCTTAGGAATTCAGTCCATCAAGGATTTCTTGCATACACCATTCTTTGCTATCCCCATAGAAAATTATTATTTTATTTCATCCAGTTTTTTTGGTGTTACCATGGAATTGAAGCTCTTTCATATCCTTCTGCATCCATATCAAGAGAAGACATCTTATGTGAATATTCTCACTGCCCTGGTTTTGTGATAGCCAGGCTAAGCATTCGCTATATTAGGAACCATGCATGTGTCCCCAGACCTAGTTTTTCTCCCTAGGTCTGGTTTTTGGAATGCTGGTGATAAACTAAATCTGATTTATTATATGGCCATCCTGTATGGGAAAAGACTGTAACTTTGGGTGTCTTTGGTCAACCTTAAGAGATCTAGCACGGGGACAGATGTGGCTCAAATAGTTGGGCATCCATCTCCCTTATGGAGGGACCTGGGTTTGATCCCTGGAACCTCCTGATAAAAAGAAAAAAGAAAAATATAGAATGCACACGGGGGGCCGACTGGATAGCCCAGTGGATAGGGCGTCGGCATACCACATGGGAGGCCCTGGGTTTGGTTCCCGGGGACCTCTCCTAGCGGGCAGACCGCCTTGAGAATGGCAAGCCGCCATGGGCGGGCCAGAGCCGCCGTGGGCAGGGCAAAAAAGCTGCCAGGACAGGCAAAAGCCGCCACGGGCAGGGCAGGTCGCCCGCAAATCGAGTGCAGCCAGCCACCCGCGAACTGAAAAGCCGGCCGTGATGGAAGCAGAAGCCGCCCACAAGCGGGGAAAGCCGCGCCTGCGCAGTGACCAAGTCTCGGCGCGTCGCCGCAGCGGGGGGGAAGGGGAGCTATGTAATAAAATAAATAAATCTTTAAAAAAAAAAAAAAAGAATGCACACGGGGCACCAAGCACTGTGAGCGGGTGAGCCGCCAGGCCCCGCGAGCAGATGAGCCACCAGAATCTGAAGTTGAAAGACAAAGATAGGACCCCATATGCAAAATACAGTAGTCTCAAAATCTCTTTCAGCTCTATCAAACCCGCATTGTGTCTTTAATAATGTGTGAACTTAATTATAATATTAACTGCTACCATTTATTTAGTTCCTATTGTGTATCAAAACATTCTTCAAAAGGCCTTACCAGACTCTCCTGGAGGTTTTGTGCACGGTAGAAGCCGCCTCTGCTGTGTGCGGTGCTTACCGCCAGCGGGAAGCCACAGCGCTCCTGAAAGCCAGGGACTCCGGC
>PVKH010045630.1:0-10484 GCA_004027955.1 Chaetophractus vellerosus
TGTCTGCTTCTTGTCTCCCCCCGTCTTTTTGTGGCAAAGTGCCGAGTCGGCCCTCCGCGGAGGTGGCTCGCTCCATTCGTGGGTGGCTCCATTCAGTTTTACATGGGCGGCTCTGCTCCATGTTTTGCAGACAGCAGTGCTCCGTGTTTTGCGGGCTGCCTGGCTTCCCTGCTTCACAGGCGGCAGCTCCATGTTTCACGGGTGACTTTGCCATGCCCGTGGGGGCTCCGCCCTGCCCATGGTTGCTTTTTGCCTTGCCCATGGCGACTTTGCCCCACCCACAGTGGCTTGCCTTTCTCAAGGCCGTCTGCCCACTTGGACAGGGCCCCGGGAACCAAACCCGGGGCCTCCCATGTGGTATAACGGTGCTCTTATTCACTGAGCTATCTAGCCGGCACCCACTTTATAATTTTAATAAAGGAGTTTTGGCCTCCTGTAAAAGAAAGAGGGAGGCATTGCTTGCATAAACTATAATGGTTTCAAGTTTATTTAGCTTAAGCGTTATCTCCCTAGGTTTATGAAATACCAAATATATAAATTTATTAAATCCTGAAGTTGATGAAAGTTAAGTTCATATCTAATGAAATTAAGTTAAAGAAATGTAGATCTGCCCTCTTTTAAACAGATAAAATAAATTCCATTGGTGGCTAATTGTAATCTAAAGTAAATTAACCAGTCTATGTGGTTGTGGACAGTTATGGAGTGTTTATAAAAAGCATCTTCTAAACCGAAGCGTTTGAATGGCTAGTTCCAGGAAGCCGTTACTAACTAAAAGCCTAAATTGATATTAATGGCAAGAACTAACTTCATAGCAGTGAAACCTGTCAGACTACATGTTCAAGTAGTAGTATCAAAAAAAATAATCTTAATTCCATTCTTCGGTTTTCATTTTTAAAAAAAGGAAAATAGTTTTTCCCGTACTGCTAAAGTAAAATACCTGCTACTTAATGTCTTCATGGTAAAAGTGTAAGAAATAAAGCACATTGCATTGGAAGTGTTTAAAAAGTGTATAAAAATCAAGAGATAGACTTCAGAATTGTCAAATTCTCTTGTGCATTCAAACCAGACCTTCAATACACTGCAGGTTGCCTCTCCATTTGAGTTATTGGCTAGGTTGGTCACTGACCCCTAAAACAATTAAAGTGTCTACTACATGTCTGGTTGTGCTCCTGAAGTGGATGGAGACTACATTACAGCTTCAAAGTCCTGTAGCAGCCAATGATGGATCAATATAGCCAAATGTACAGTGAATATCATCTCTAGACTGGAACTGTTTCATAGTGCTGAAGAGTGCTATATACCAGGCCAGTAGAATACTGGAACCTACTTTCCTAGCTTCTCTCTGGGGTCAATGGTACTGCAGCATGCTGGTTGTGTGAAGGACATACTAAGTGGAACAATGATCACCAGAGTACTGTGAGTTGAACTTAAACACAATTGGCATTATGGCCTGCTCCCATGGAGAGATAATATGTAAGGTATTGCAAACCTGAAACTTAAATCTACTAATTACAGCTAAAAACAACAACAACAACAACAACAACAACTTATGCATTGAGTAGTATATTAATTAGTATTAAGTACTGTACCTATATCCTATTCTAAATATATGTCTGATGATTATCATTATATCTTTTCTATTCTAGATCATATACAGAGGGACATTGAACATGTTCAAAGTCCTGGTAAACTTCATTTTCTAAGTAGTTAATGAATATGCTTAACCCAGGTATCCCTCTTAGCACTTGTTCCAGAAAGTCTTAGAAATTGACTGGGATTCCCATATTCCCTGGCATCCACCCTCCTCAGGGAAAGTAGAAAGATGAACCAGGAGCTTAAAAGACAACTTACCAAACTGATGCTAGAAACTGGCTTGCCTTGAACTAAATGTCTGCCACCTGCACTGTTAAGAGTTAGGGTAAAACTTAGGAAAGACCTAGGTTTGCCCCCACATGAAATCCTGTTTGGACACCCTTATCCTGCTTAGATAGGATCTTCTTTTCAATAAGAAAGCAATGATAAATTTTTAAGAAAACATGTGCACTCTCTTGCTTTAACTCCTCCCTACAGAAAAAAACCCTGATTGTCCATACTCTTCCTCTTGGGTTCCCAGTCCACAAGTTCCAGCCTGAAGACTGGGTCTTCATCTGCACCTGGAAGGAAGATAAGCTAACCCTAACTGGGAGGGTCCATTTCAAGTTTTATTGACCACAAACATTGCTCTAAAAACTGCAGGAAAAAAAGAAAGCTAGACCCATTACACCCTGTGACAAAGGACCTGTCTCTATTCCCACACCTAGACCTGAAACTCCTCCCTCCTAGACTGTGATGACAGATGAGCAAAACCCTTTACACCTGACCTTCAGATCCTCTAAATCGTAACCCTTCCCAACATGAGTTTACCTTTACTTTTACTCTTACTCAGCCTTTTATGTAGATAGTCCCTCACTTACATGACTATAACAGTCACTGACAGAACCAGCTCCCAAGTCAACCAGCTTGATTTCTGTGCTCTAAAGGAAGTCTATCCATCTTGTAGAGGCCTCAGGGGCCAAAGGGCACTAAGCTACTCGACAAATATGTGTGCTTAGAATTTAAAGAAAAGAGGTGGGAGAGATACTCATGTTAGGCATGGCAAGATATTTAGTAGAACACACAGTTCAAAGTTTAGACCTATGCTAGCAGAAAAAGGAGTCTGTGTAATGATAGGAGAAAGCTGCTGTACTTATATTCCAAACAATACTGCCCTGGATAGGTCAGTTACCTAACTAAGCCTGCGAGGTCTCACAGCCTTATCTGTTATCTGAAAAATAAGCCAAAAATTCTGGGATAGACACCAACCCATGGACCAGTTAGTTTGACTCTCTCTTTTTTGGGCCTTGGTCTTGAATTATAAATATATTAGTCAAAATCTTTGGTATACTCATTATCTTACCCTGCCTAGTCCCCTGTTTTATTTCCCTAATCCAATGAACTGTTCAAAAGCTGTATGTAATCCTCATGGGGAAAAACTGGCAATCTAGACCCATGTATGATGTTGCTTAAACAAGCACCTGCCAAATTCCAAACAACCCCAATGGAAAATTATCTAGATCTAGAAGAAATGACTGAATCCACATATAATGGGTGGTGTGAGAAGAGTCCAATAAAGTCTAAAAGGAAAAGGGGGAATTGAGAGAACAAAGGGTGGCCTCTTCTCAAACTGAATTCCCTGTTCCCACTCATCTAATCCTCCCACATTCTTGTTCGAGTCACTTCCCCCCCAAAGAAACCCACATCAGTAAAGGTGATGAACTCAGACACTGAGAACTTACCCTTACACTTTTCGCTTTAGGATTGGGTTAGTTTTCGCGCCTAAGATTGTAAGCCCACAACTCCCAGCCAATGGGAGATGGGTAAGGTTGGAGAGGGACGGAAATGGGACCATTGCATCAGGGGAACTATATAATCTTTGTTTTTGCACTGATCCTGCGCAATTGCCCACTTCTATTCGCCTGGGTGTGTGGCCCTTCTCATGAGAAAGAAATAAATTACTGCTACCTCTAATCCACTCTCTTGTCTTCAGAACTTTTATTTTAAGTAAGTGGTCACCATCCCACTCACCTACTACAATACAATTAACTATAAAATAGTAGATCATGTGTATAATTCTTTTGTATACATTGTGGGATTAAATTTGTTAATATTTTATTGAGGATTTTTGTATATAAGTTCATGAGAGATATTGGTTGGTAATTTTTTTAGTACTGTTTTCATCAGATTTTGGTATCAAGATACTAGCTTTATAAAATGATTTGGGAAATTTCCACCCTTTCTGTTTTCTGGAATGGATAGTGTAAAATTGGTATTTATTCTTCTTTAAATGTTTGGTACAATTCTTCAGTGAAACCAGCTGGGACTAGAGATTTCTTTTTAGGAAGATTTTGATTACAAATTCAATTTCTTTAATAGCTATAGGGCTATTCATGTTATCTATTCCATTTTGACTGAGTTTATGTACTTTGAGGTTTTTAAGGAGTTGGTCCACTTTATGAGTGTAACATTTTTCATGGTATTCCTTATTATCTTTTTAATGTATGAAAAATCTTTTAGTGATATCCTTTGTTTCATTAATGATAATGATGGCTGTGTCTTCTCTCTTTTGATATTGTTTTGTTTTTGGTCATTCTCGATAGAAGCTTATCTTTATTACTGATTTTATTGAAGGACCAGAGTTTTTTCTCTAATTTTCTATATTGTTTACTTGCTTTCAATTTCATTAATTTCTCCTCTTATCTTTATTATTTACTTCTGTCTACTGGCTTCAAGTTTACTTTGCTCATTTTTTTTTTTTTTTTAGGAAATGAGATTTTCATTTTAAGACCTTTTCTCTTTTCTAATGTAAACATTTAGCAACATCAATTTCCATCTCAGGACTTTAGGTGTATCCCACCAATTTTGATATCTTGTATTTTGATTTCCTTTCAGTTCTAGATACTTTTTATTTTCTTTGAAATTTCCTCCTTGACCAATGGGCTATATCAATATGTTGTTTGATTTCCAGGTGTTTGCAGATTTTCTGTTGTCTTTCTGTTATTGATTTGTAGTTTGATTTCGCTATGGTTGAAGAGCATACCTTGTATGAGTTCATTTACTTTAAATGTACTGAGGTTTGCTTCATGGACCAAAATATGGGCCAGCTTGGCAAATGTTCCATGGGCGTTTGTGAAAAAAAAAATAGTGTCTCCTGATATTCTACACATATTAATTATTTGGTAGGTTGGCCATGCTGCCCACCTCCTCCCTCTCTCTTCTGATTTTCTGTCTACTAGTTTAGTAAATTGTTGAGAGTGCGGTGCTGAAGTTCCCAACCATAATTGTGGACTTGTCTACTTCTCCTTTCATGAGCTTCTGCTTCATGCATCTTGAGGTTATGCTTTTGCTTCATGATGAATTGATTCCCTCATGCATATGCAAAGTCCTCCCCTATCCTGAGCAATTCCTTCTGTTCTGAAGTCTACTTTATCTAAAATCAATATAGCCTCTCCTGCCTTTTAAAATAATTTATGGAAAGAAATCTCTTTCTATTACTTTATCTCCAACCTATGTTGTTATATTTAAATTCAGTTTTGCAGACAGTATATTGTTGCATCATGTTTTTTATCCATTCTGCCAAAATCTGTCTTTTCATTGTTATATTTACACCTTTAACACTTGAGGTAATTATTGATATGTTAGGGCTTAATGTCTACTATTTTATTATTTGCTGTTTGTGCAAATACACACACATATATACATATATGTACACATATACACATAAAAATATTTACTGTAAAATTGTTTGTGTTTGTATTGGTAAAAATTGGAACTAGCCCCCAATTTCATCAATTCGGATATTTTAGTTTGAATTTGGTTCTTTCATATTATGGGATACCTTCCAGATATTAAAAAATGGGTTAGATTTATATACACTGATCATGCAATTATAGATTTATAATTATGTTTTAAAACAATCATTCTTGGAGAGAAAATGGTTAGGGAAACAACTTCCAAATATACTAAGAGAGGAAATCCTGTACTGTAACTAACTAAACATTGCAGAAGATATAGCCCACTTTCATAGCTGGTTTAAAACCAACCAATTTGCTTTCCTTAGGCTTTTGCATTTCATACTTTTCATGCACAGTGAGACAGAGCTTTTCTTCATTCTGTTCTGCAGGTTAAATATGACATTTTGAAATTAAGTGTTTAAATGCTATATATATAATTATTCAAATTTGTTCTAAAGCAAATTACTTGGTAAACTTTGTTCATTATAATTTGCTTTTTTGGGGGTTGAATCGTGTTTCCCATGAAAGGTATATTTACACCCCTTGCCCTGTGGATGTGAACCCATTTATAAATAGCACATTTGAAGATATTATTAGCTGAGGTGTGCCTAAATGGAATGGGGAATTGCACACAGAGGGAGACATGGGAAGCAGCCAGAGGCTGGAAGTTAACGGAACCCAGAAGAAAAAGGAAAAGACACGCCCATGTGCAATGCCTTGTGACAGAGAAGCCAAGGACAAGAATCACTTGCAGCCAACCTCAGATTGCCACGGTCCTCAGGGGAAAAGCATTGCCTTGCTGATGCCTCATTTTGGACTTCTCATCTCAAAACCATGAGCCAATGAATTACCATTGTTTAAGTCAATCCATTTATCACATTTGTTTTAGCAGCTGAGAAACTGATACACTTGTTCATAAAGCTGTTTGGGGCCACAATGTGTTTGAATAATTGTTCTGCATATAAATCCCAACAAGTAGTTTTCATTTTTGTTGTCCTCTTGCTGACTGAACTTGGGGATTTAGGTTTCAACAAAGTATATAGATCATTGTTAACTAATTGTGTGCTTTCAAATTAAAGTAATTTTCAGAATTGTCTTGATCATGCCTGTTTTCAAAGCATATTGGAATTTTTTCAATACCAAGCAACCTGATATTTTAAAAAAATATTTTAAAATTTAAATATGAATTTTACTGTAGTCATAAAATAAGTGAACATAAAAACCTGAGAATATGTGTTTAAATATAAAGGCATATATGAAACTAAGAGGCATTGTAGGAAGTCTAAAAGAAAAATGAATGAAAAGAAATGAGGGAATGTTTCCATGTTCAGAAAAATCTAATTTTCAAACCAAATATTGAAAATCCATTCAGTCAAATGTATGCTCTTTCCTATCTTTAAAATTGCAATTCCTTTCCTTAAGCATTGAATGGAATATGAAGATTTGAAAGAAGCATTCTTCGGTCAGGGAAAGCTGAAGCCATTGTTGAATTTGTTGAATCACTCAATTATTTCAAAAAACACCTGCAGAGATCGCCAAAGGTGATGGTAATAATGAAATTGATCTAATCTTACAATATGAAAAGAATTTCTTGGAGCGAAACACTTGTTTCACAGAGAATCTTCAGGGAAATAACCAGCAAAAAAAAAAAAAAAAAAAAACTACCTTATTTCATGGAACAAATGCATTAACATGGCATATAAGAGAAAGCACAGACATTTTAAATCCAAAAGCAAAGCCTATCTTTTAAGTTGCACAATAATACTGGCTTCAGGGGAGTTTGCACGCATCCTGAAAAATGAAAATGTCACAGCTTTTGACCAGGGGATTGCATTATAGCTTTAGTGACCAGGTCCTTTTAGTTCTTCTCATATAGTAGTGAAATTTAAATTACTCTATGGACGATCTGTTAGGAACAGCCTTCTTGACTTGGTAGGAGTCTAGGAAATCTTTTATCTATTTTAAGGACTGGCACCGATAAATGATACTCTTTCTTTCATTCATAAAGCATAGCTACTATGTAGGACCTTATAGTACTGGACCCCAGTAATGAAGCATATCTCTGAGGTACATGACAGTTTTCAAAGCTATTTCATGTGCAGTTGGTTACTTCAGTATTGTAGTAACCTAAGCAACTGTCATAACAACTGCAGTACTTCAATTCATTTAGCCACTTACTCCACTCCTTTATGAAAGCAGCCGACTATTGCTAGAGGAAAAGCGAAAACCGTGCTGACCGATCTCATGAGGTTTAATTCATGACCATGAACCGCAAGTGAGCCCTTAGTGCCACCAGGCAATTCTATTATATTTCTCTAATTAATTTACTCTCTCATTTTTACATGACTATTACATACCTCCTCTATCTTTTCACTCTCAGCTGATGACCTTTGTTTCTCATTCACTGAGATAGTAGCTGTAATTAGAAGAGAATTTTTAAAAATTCTGCTATTAAATCTACCATTTTACCTGAGTCTGTACCCACATATTTTTCCTTCTCTTCATTTACAATGAATGGACCATCCCTACTCTCAGGCCAACTCCTCCACTTGTCCACATAGCCCATTTCCTCTCACCATCTCCAGTGTATCACTTCTGATTTTCTTCACTTTCTGTCTTGTGTCATCAATTTCCCCCTCTGATATTTCATTCCTATTAGCATACAAACATATTATTAGCTTTCTTTTAAAAATATTTCCACCTTAACCTCACATCTCCTTCATCTAATACCCCAATTCTCTAAATTTCTATGGTAGATTTCTTCTCCTCCCATTCTCACATTAATCATTCCAATATTCTTTTTATTAGAGAAATTGTTGGTTTGCAGAAAACACATGCATAAAATACAGAGTTCTCATATACGCTATTATTATCACTTTGCATTAATGCGGTACATTTGTTTTAATTCAAGAAAAAACAGTTTTATAATTATACCATTAACTATAGACCACCATTTGCAATAGTGTTCACTGTATTGTACAGTTTTTTTAAAAAAATTTTATTCTAGTAACCTATATAAAACTTAAAGTTTTCACCCTGTAACCACATTCAAATATATAATTCAGTGCTGGTAATTACATTCACAATGTTGTGCTACTATCCTCACCATTCATTACCAAAACTTTACTATCAACCCAAATAGAAACTGTACAATTTAAACATTAACTCCCCAATTCCCTAACCCAATCCATCTGTTCTAGTCAGGGTTCTCTCGGGAAACAGAATCAACACGAGATATCTGTTAAAAATGTAAGATTTTGTAAGAGTCTCTCACGTGACTGTGGGGATGCACAAGTCCAGGTTCCGCCGGCAGGCTGCAAGCCAGGGGCTCCGAAGAAAGATTGATGAAGGGTGCTCAATGAATTCCTGGGAGAAGTTCGCTGTCAAACGACGAGCTAGGAAATTCTCTCTGAATGTTGAAATCAGTTCCCTTTTATGGCAGTCAACTGAATGGATAAAAGTGTCATCCATTCTTGATCCAATCTCGCTGATTGACGCAGAGGTAATCAGCCATCCACGCAGTAAACTCAATTTGCCCAGAGTTTGCTGGACCTAATAGCTGGGCACAATTACCTGGCTGAGTTGACACATTAGCCTAACCGTCACACCATTCCCCAAAATTATTTTGTCAATATCATTCCAAGGAGCTGTTCTTGTCAAGGTGACTAGTGATCACTACGTTGTGAAATTCAATGGTCGATTCTCATTCCACATCTTGCTTGAGCACTCAGAAGTCCTTAAATCTGCTAACTACACCAACGGTTGGAGGCTTTTAACCTCTAGAATTCAGGATAGCAATGTCACTGAGCTCTCTGATTTTACTAGCTATTTCTTCTTTTCAGGCTTCTCATCCTATCCCTAACTTCTAAATAGTACAATTGCCCAGGACTCAGTCCCTGCTCTTTTCTTCTCCATCTATAACTAATCTATGTTGACCTCATCCAAGGTGTATATTTAAATACCATGTACATGCTGATGACTTTAAATTTACCTCTTTAGCTGTGTCCACCCTCCTAAAGTCCAGATTTGAATATTTATGCTGCCAATTATCAGTTTTTGCTTGAATATTCTAATAGGCACCTTCAAAGTTAGCATGTATAAAACTGAACTTCTTCTCTTTCCCTCACAAAAGCACTGATTCCTGAGTATATGGCAACAGAATCTTTGCATTTGCTTAGGTCATCCTTGATGGCTCTCTTTTCCTCATTCTTCACATCTAACTTATCCACAAAACCTGCTGACTCTACTACTGAAAAACATCCAGAATATGACCAGGCCATCATTATCTCCCAACTGCATTTTTGCAATTACATCTAACTCTTCCCTCTGTTTCTACACTTTTGCCTTTTTTATCTATTTTTATTTTTTAGCACACTACGTAGGTTGATTATGTTAAATAGTAAATCAGTCACTTCTTCACTCAAAATTTTCCAATATGCCCCCACTTTACTCTACCAAGTATTGAGGAACTCACATTCTAGGCCCCAGATAATTCCCTGACCTTATCTCCTATTTCCCCACTCATTTGATTCATCTACTTTTCTTTTCTTTAAAAATTTTTAAAAGATACTTAGATTACATAAATGTTACACAAAATATATAGGAATTCCCATATGCCTTACCTCCCATACCTCCAACAACCTACCACATAAACATCCTTCATTAGTGTGGCACATTAATTGCAATTGATAAACACATCCTGGGGCTTTGCCATTAAGCGTGGACCATAGTTCACACTGTAGACCACACTCTCTCCCACACAGTTCTGCATGTTATATGATGATATGAAATGGCCTATAACTGTCATTGCAATGTCATGCAGGACAATTCCCAAGTCCCAAAAAAGTCCCTGTATTACAACTGCTTTTTCCTCTCCCTGCCCCCAGAGACTCCAGTGGCCACTGGCTCCACATCAATGTTGTCATTTCTTCCATTGCTTGAAACACAATACGTCTATAGTAGAATACCAGCAAGTCCACTCTAGTCCATAGCTCTTCCCCCCATCCTGAGGAGTGTGGGATGATGATGTCCACTCCACCTCCAATTGAAAAGATGCTTATATCCCATGGGGAAGATGGGTGGGATTACCCTGTCTGCAGCTGCAGACTCTTGCCGTTCCCTGGGATGGCCATTGTCCATCATCATCTCCTCGCCAGTTGTCCTGGGTGAGTCCAA
>PVKH010045631.1:0-10481 GCA_004027955.1 Chaetophractus vellerosus
AGGACTGATTATTCTTGTTGCACATTTTCTTGAGATGATTGAATGGACAGGTTAAGGACATAGGGCTTCCAAATTATAGAGGTATGTGCTTGAAGCTATTGCCATCACAGTTTGTGTGATGTTGCGTAAGTCACTCCATCTTGCTGAACTTCATTTTCTTGTATTATGTGTATAGTACTAACTCACAGGGTAGTTGTAAGAATTAAGTGATAGCATATAAATAAGGCATTTAGCATGGTAATTGACACAAATTAAACACTCAACTGGTCCCAGTAATTATGATCATTAATTCTGAAGTATTAAGGCAAATGTAAACCACTAAGCCATTATGTGTCCCACCTGCAGCTCATACTTCTACTCGAAGAAAAGGTAGAGTTTATAGGACAATTGTCATGAAGTTGTTTAGGGACTAGTTGTGGGTGCTGCTGATTTTCCTCTGGTCAAGTACCTGCCTTTCTTTAATTTCTGTTTTTCCAGCACTCTGCCAAAGGTGGGTAGGATGTGCAAAAGAGGAGCATGACGTGATTCCTCCCACAGGTTTTACAAGGGCAGAGTTTTGGGGAGGAAAAAGATTATGTCATTGGAGCAGCTGGAAACAGCTTCTTGGAAGAGGTGACAGTCAAACTGGGCTTGAAGGCTGGTAGGGTGTAAACAGACAATGTAGAACAAATGACATTTCTGTGTACCAGGTCCAAAGAAGTGGCTTACACATCTTTTAATAATTCCTCTTCCTTTTCCCTCCAAACAGAAAGCAGGAGCAAAACCTCAGGGTCAGGAAGGAGCACGGTGTATTCAGGAAATACTAAAATTGTAGTCAAGTGGAACGAAGGCCTGAACTCTTGATCACTGAAATACTCTTTACTGAGCCCTGCTTTGAGCCAGACATTATGCTAGTGCCTTACGTAGCGGGTCTCAGTTTAGATGGCAGTGAACTATAATTACCATACCCACTTTAAAAGTTCAACACAAGAGTTTGAACTTGGTCAGGAGGAAGAGAGAATCAAAAATTCTGGAGCAAGGGAGTCATGTGACGAAAATGGTAAAGGTTCGAAAGTTGGAGTAGTCTGGAACGTGGAGAGACGAGAGCACGGTAGAGGCTTTTTATAATGACACAGAGACAAAGTGATGAGAGCCGGGATTAGAGAATGGAAAGGGATGATTGAATCCAGGGGACATTTGGGAGGAAGGAGTGAAAGGACCTGATGACAGACTGGCCCTGGGAGTTGGGGAGTCGGTCATTGTTCATTGATAGCAGAATGAGCCACAAGACTCCAAATAGACCACGGACCTTCAGGAGCCTAAATGAAGGAAGAATGTGTTTGAAAAAAAAAAATAGAGCCCTTTAAAGTACAATCATGATACCATTGAAATGTACACTTGAAGGTGGTTAAAATGGGAAATTTTGAGTTGTGTATATGTTACCACAATAAAAAAGTCATAAATAAAAAATAAAATCACCATTTGAAGCCTATCATCAGAACGCTTCATTAAATAATACTTAGCTAATTGTAATTTCCAGAGGCAGCAATGCCTTCCCTTAATAAACTAATAATATGATCGGTATTACTTCTAAACTGGGAACTCAAAAGAGTTAACATCCTAAACTGGGGCCTTCATAGAATTAGTTTTCCCAATAGAAAATGAGCAAAAGAGAAATATGAATCCCACATCTTGAGTTATTAGAGAATCACTGGCACTTCTCCAATTAGAGAGAATTTGGAGTTGGAATGACATGTGGATTTCATGTTAATTACTTGAGAGTTTTCTTTATCTTTAGCTGAACTAAAATCTGGCATCTGGCAGCTCTTATGTAAATTTAGATGTTGGATTTTTTTTTTTTTTTTTTAGTTTTTATTTAGAAGGAGTCAAGGATACTGATGTTAGCCCAAACTGGTAATTAAAAAAAATAAGTTTTTAAAGAATTCTTTCAAGCTCTGAAAATTTTTCATGTCTGGCTATGAATTAATCATATGACATTTAGTTAAGAAAAATTCAGGACTGGTTCCATTGTTGCCTCTTTTAAAACAATACCATTTTCTTTTCAAATATCAGTGTATTTTGTGGTGGCAGTGGGAATTATGTTGAGTAGCTGAAACAGTCTTCCTTAAACAGGCTGGATATTGTGTGAACGACTTTACGTATACTTCCAAAACTGGCTCTCAGCAAAATAGTGATGTAAGCCCTTGGTCATTGTCCCCTTCCTTCAACTTTTCTACCTTTGGTATTTCCCCCTCTCCCTCTTCAGGGTCCCAAACTTTCCTGTGTGCTCTTCTTTCCATGTTCGTAATCCCTTTTCTCTGGAAAGACTCTGGAAGACCTCATTCACACTAAGTTGTAAATGAATATTGAGGTTTACCTTTTATGTCTCTCAGGTTTTTCTTCCCCCATATCCACAGGGGACTCAGTAGGAAGTTGAAGGATGTGAAGTTCCAAATGGAATTTTAGACACTGGCCAACTTAGTAAAGAAGGAATTTGGGAGAAACAAGAGCCCTTCTTGGACTCTCTGAAGTCAGGCTTCATCCCAGTTCTGGCCTTTAAAGCTGTCTCAGCATGCAGTCTACAATAGAAAGGAAGGTGTTTACTGGGTGCCATCAACTTAAAACTGCACCAACCCTGCAAGGAATGTGCTATTATAACCATTTTACAGATGTGTACATGTTGGCTCAGAGAGGTTAAGTAAGGTGTCCCAAATCAAATCGTTAATAAATAGCATGTTCTCAGGCTCTTTATAGTCCATTACCTATATAGAGGTAGGATCTGTGAAATGAGAAAAAAACAGAAATGTTCCTGACAGCAAAATAGCTTCCCTGATGGTTATGGAAGATGATGGAGTAGGGTTAGTTTTTTTGAAGTAGGAAAGAAGAAAAACAGAGCTCAATTTTATTTGGTGGTGTGCTGAGGAATAAATATACTTCCAACAGGCCCATCCTAGAGCTTGGTTCTGGCCAAATGTGTTCTGAGAGAGTGATGTTATAAGCTAAATAAATCAATATATTCTTCCAAAAGGCTAAATGGATAAGACTCACAAAGTGACAGCTACAATAATAGTGACTAGATGAGTGGTTCATTTTAAGGACATGTAAAACCTGTCCTTAAAATGAATCAGATCTCTTTTGCAGAGAACCCTCATCTGGTCTATTGATTCTTGATCTTGTTTTGCCTGCAATTTTAGGTACTGCTTAAGATAACATGTTCATTATTATTAGTTATAAAGAATTGACAGTCTGCTAGGTGTTGTTCCAAATCTGTATCTGTATCCATACCATATCTGCATCTATACTTTTACTTTTATGGGCCCTGAAAATTCAACATGTATTAAAGAACTCACATCTCTAATGTTTATCAAGTAGGAATCAAAGTTTAAAAAAAAAACCAAACTCTTTATGTGTTTCAAAATTATGTGATACTCTAACCAGATCTTAGGTATCTAGAAAATTTTAAAAAGCTTTTTGATATATTAGTAATGTTGGTTGGCAGCCTTATATCATTTAGTTCATTTCTAAAAATTAAATATTATTCTTGACTTAGATTTAAAATAGAAGTAATCAAAGAAATTTCATGCACAAGTTAAAAATTTTTATAATATTTCCTATAGAAGTATTCACTTAGATACGGAAATGAAGGGGGAAATCCTTCCTAAAGTCAGAATTTAAATGAAGAGGTAAACCCTCAAGACCTGAGGTTATGGGGTTATGGCCACACCAGGGAAATCTCCCTTAATTGGCATGGGGAAAACTAAGCAATTAGGGTCATTGAACTTGACACTGCCTGCTTTCTTTTATTATCAGATAATTAAGACTAAACACACACACACACACACACACACACACACCTTGCCTTGCCTTGCCTTGCCTCCGTATTACCCCTTTGGTCAGGTTTATTGTGAAAAGGAATAGAAAGGAAATTCAATTATATCGAACATCATTATTATTACTGATAATTTCCTATGTGCCCGGTTTTAGGCTAAGTGGTTGACATGTGCTTTCCCTTACTGATAAGTTTCTGAGACAGGTATTACCATGCTCATTTTGCAGAAGAGGAAACAGAGTCTCAAGGAGATTACGTTAATCTTTCACAATCATTCACTTAGAAAGTGGCCAAGCTGAGATTCAAACTCCTGTCTGTCTATTGAATGTTGGATTGGCCTTCTATGTTCTAGTGACTGGGAGCCTTCATGGATTGAGTCTGGGTTCTCCAGAGAAACAGGACAGGATATATGGGTATATGGGTATATATCCAAGGAGATTTATTCTGGCTACAGGTTGGAACCTCTAATGAAGGTGAGGTTGAATTCCCCAGGAGAAGCTAGCTGGCTGAAGTAGAGACAGGAATTCTGACTTCAGAAAAACTCAGTTCTGTCTTTAAGACCCTCATCTGATTGGATAAGGAGACCTTTTCATTGCTGAGGGCAATAGCATTTGTTGCTTGTAGATGCAATCAGCCACAGATGCAATAAACTAAATATAGTTGTTAATCCATCTACAAAATACCATACCCTTATAATTACAGTCAGGCCAGTGCTTGCTTGACCAAACAACTGGATACTATAAGTGAGCCAAATTGACACATGAAATTAACCATCACAACAGGCAAACTGCTCCTAGGAAAGTTTTGTGTGAGCCTCAGCACTGCAATCACTGCCTAAATAATTTTTTTTTGTGGTATGAAAGCAACTTTTTATTTATTCATAAATGTTTTGCACCACGTCTTAGTTTGCCTGGCTACTATGACAAATGCCATGCAATGCGTTGTCTTAAACAATGGGAATTCATTGGCTCATAGTTTTAATAAAAGGACAAGTCTAAAATCAAGGCATCAGCAATGCTTGCTTTGACCTGAAAACCTGAAGACTTCTAGTGCTGGCTGCTGGCAATCTTTGGAGTTCCTTGGCTTTCCTCTCACATGGCCATGCTCTCTCTCCTTTCTCTTCTGGGTTCCTGTTGTCTTCCACTTTCCAGCTCCTCCCTGTGGCTTTCTCTGGCTATGGCTAAATTTCTTCTCTTATCAAGGACTCCAGTGATCCAGATTAAGGCTCACCCTCATTCGGTTGGGCTACCCCTTAACTAAAATAACATCCTCAAGATTTTCTCTTTAAAATTGGTTTGTACCCATTGGGGTACATAGTTCAATCTACCACACAATGTATCATCTGAATGTATTTATAAAATTTAAAATATATTTCTTTAATACGATAGTGACATTATACATTTCATTATTACACTGTGTTCTCCAGTTTTCTGTACAACTAAGAAGTGTTCCCTCTTTTACCTTCTGCTGAAGTATTTTACAGAGATTAAAATTTAGAGTAAGCAACAGAGAATGAAATAGTGCACAAGAGATAGATGTGCAAAAGGATAAGCTGTTTCTATAAGAGTGTGGCACAGTGGTAGGCTTGAAAATTGAAGTTGAATGTGCAAATGTCTTAATGGACACAGTATGGTGTACATCCAAATTTCTTTTAGATCTTTTTTGAAAGAACTCTGATGCCAGAGAAATTACTTGAAACTTGGAAATGAGGCAAAAATAAGGACAACACATCTGCTCAATGTCACACAGTGGTGAAGGTCATCCAAGGATTATGTTAGGGAATGTACTTAGTTCACTTTTTTTTTTTTTGAGCTACCAGGAGTGAACCTGGGACCTCGTATGTGGGAAGCCAGGGCTCAACCACTGAGCCACATCGGCTTCCCTGAATTTTTTGTTTTTGTTTTCTTTGTTTGTTTTGCTTGTTGTTCATTTTTTTGTTTTTCTGTTTTTGTTTTTGTTTTCCAGGAGGCACTGGGAACTGAACCCGGGACCTCCCATGTGGGAGGTGGGAGCTCAAGTGCTTAAGCCACATCTGTTCCCCTTAGTTCACTTTTAATCTTTGCTTATTAAATTTACGTGTATGTATGGAAATAAATGAATTGAATAAGTTTACACTTAGTTTTATATTTTCATGAAAGATGAATTTATCTGTTGGAAATTTATACTTTAAGACTGGCAATTGTTAGGATATATTTGTGGAAATATTTGTATCGAAATAAACTCTTTTCTTTTCCCCTGGATGGTTGATAGCTTTTTGCTTCTCCTGACAAAACCTATATAGTCATAAAACAACATATATCAACCAGAAAGTACTTGACCTTTACGAATATAACCTAATTGGCTTAAAGTCAGATTCTCTCCAGAGATTCCTGGAATGAGTGTGGTTTACCATTCACGTCACCTCTGGCTCTTACTCCCTCAGGCTTCTCCGGAGCTGCCACAGCCTCTGTGACCACTACCCATCCATCATCTTCCAACGCTCTAAATGCTCCTACGTGCTAGTTTTCCCTGGTGCTCTGCAGGACAACCAGCACTCAGGTGTTATAGTACAGGCAAGAATGGATACAAAATTTGTGGTGCCCAATGCAAAATGAAAATGCAGGGACCCTTGTTCAAAAATTATTAAGAATTTCAACACAGCAAGTGCAGAGTATTAAGCCAAGGGCCACATTCTTCTGAGCACGGACCCTGTGGGACTGCACGGGTCTCTCGCCCATGAAGCTGGCTCTGACTGCAGGGAATGTACATAGACTGAGTGGATCTTGAGCGGGGCTGCCTCTCATGGTCCTGGCTTGGGAAAATGGTGGGGCTTGGGAAAGTCCCCTGAGTGTAGCTCCTCCCTCTCCTGAGGTCCTCTCTCCTTTGAACCTAAAGTCTTTCTACCAGAGATTTAGTTTCCTAGCCTAGGCCTCAAATGTGTCTATGAAGGTGAGCACAGTGGGAGAGGGAGACAGTTGACTCCAAAATCTGGTCAAGATTTTGTCTAGAACAATGGTTCTCAGATGCTGGTCAGCAGACTTTGTCTGGCTTTGAGATTTTTACCTCTCTGCTGTGAAATAAGGGCATGGTAGTCAGGGATGTGTGTATGTGTGTTTTGCCTATTAAGTTAAACTTATCCAATGTGATGGATTCTTCTTCTAAAATTATGATCATCCTACCATTCTGGCGTTATAAAGGGACAATGATGACATACAGTAATTGTTTTTTTTAACCACCTTCACTAGCCAAATAAAAAATTGGACACTCTAAGGCCAGATTCCTAATATTTGGGGGAAATTTTTACTGGTTTATGAAATATAAAAGTCTGGGAACTCATGGGCCAGGAGATAAAGAAGAGCAGAGTGGTACGGTAGAAAGAGCTGGGAACCACGGGACCTGACCTCTTAGTCTTCCATGGCCACTAATCATGAGGACTTTAGTGGCTTCTTTCATGTCTCAGGGTCCTTGTCCTTAGCTCTACCCCTAGGAGACTGGACCAGATGATGGCTCAGCTCTTCCAGCTTCAGCATTCCCCGACAGCTCTTTTGCATAGCTCTCGTTGCTAAGTAACAGTGAAGATTTGGATTACAGACCCAATCTATCCCACTTATCCAAGTCATTGAGAAACAGAGAGAAGGCAATTTAAAGAAATCTGAAAATGGAATAACCACAAAAGCAACCCAACAGCTGCTCAATAGATGCTGAGACAAGCCCATCGTAAAATGTACTATGGTATGTCAAAATGATTGGGATGCCAATAAGAAAGTTCTATTTTAAATGCTATTGACTTAGTCACTTTGTGCTTGCAAAACAGACAGCAAACATCTGCTTATTAATAACATTTTCTCTTTAATTATTTCCCTTATATTTCATCCTTTAAAAAATCCTTTAGGATATCTTTTTATTGGTCCATTAAGTCCACAGAGCCATTTTGTAAAGGAAACCAGTTAATTACTTCCTGGATGCATTAAATAATATGATAAAATGACTTGCCAGTTTAATATAGTGCCTCAGTCCCTGACTTGTACATATTAGGCATTCAATGACTATTTGGTAAATAAATTTTAATAAGAATGCATTGTGATTTTGTCACATTATAAACATACTTGGCAACTGTTCTCCTTTTTAAAAGCTAAATTTGCCTGCGGGGGAGGGGGTCTCTTGCCCAGCTACTGTACAGTCTGCTTTGTGCTTCTGGAATTGTCAAAACAAACTTAACTGCACTCAGGAACCCTGATCCAATATCACTGTCAAAATGTTTTACAACGATTTGGCCAAATGTTTGTGGAACAGCTGTGCTACTCGTCTGCCTGAGTCATTTTCCTTCTTTCCTTTTGGCCCAATCCTGTGATTCATTATTCTGCTTTTAGAATTTTTGCCTATTTTTAAAACCAGTCAAAGAAGGCGGCCACAGTTTAAAAGTAAACACACCACACATCATCTTAAGGCAGCTTTGTAAGCAGCTTCGCAAGCCCTGAAATTTCTGGCTGGCAGGGATGCCAGCTAAACCAGATGGCATTGAGTAGTGAAATACAGAACTGCCTTTCAGACTTGGTAGTCACCTTACATCTGCCTTTGGTTTTCTTGTTTCCATTGCCACTTCCTACTCGGATTAACCCAACTTGATCCCTTCTTTAACAAAAGTCGTCTTTTTCTGTTGCTTGTCTCTTGGAAACATCCATTATATGTTTATTTCTATATCAATCAATTATACTTTTTATTTCAACTCAAGGAATCCAATCTTAAGCCTTTATTTATCTGTAGAAAATATCAGTATGGTCACACGTATGTGTCTCTATACGGTGTGACTATAAATCATGACTAAGATTTCCACAATGGGTCTCATTAATTCTGGGCCATACTAGGTATTTACTATTTACATCAGAGTTGCTAACACTATAATAAAACAAATGGATAGCTTTTTTTCTTTTTAAAAAATTAAGCAAGAAGGAGTGTGATTTCACAGGGAGCCAGGCAGATTAAATCTCAGGAAGCCTTGAGTTGCATTCTTGGCAGTTTCCTCGAATTCTAGAATGCCCAATCTGCTCTAATATTTTTTCAGAAGTGACATCTCCTTCCAACTAGTCCCTGCTTATCTATGATTATTAGGGTTGGGATGTCAAAGTATAATATGTTCCCACTTACCTGTGCCAAATCGTTTTGATCTTAAACCCAACCAGCTAAAATAATTGTGCTGTTTGGGTTACTGAAATTGCACTGAAATAAATTTAAACACACACAAGACCAAGACCAGTTTTAGAAAGTATAGTTTTTATAATTAAGACTACCTTTAAAGAGTCAGGGGTGGCAAGTGAACATTTCTGTATTTTGTTTAATTATTTGCAAATGACTGGGTGGTAGAATTTGTTACCTGTACGTAGGAAGAGAACATGGAAAGGGCCTGGGGATCTTAAGGCAGTCCTCCTGCCTGCGGCAAGAGTCTTGGGGAAGATTTTTCAGTTTCCATTTGTTCTATGAAGTTAAATAGATTCAGTGAATCTGTGGTCATCCATCCATACCAGTACAGGTACACAACGGATTCAGATTCGGTGACGCACTGTCCTTTTCTTAGGCTACTTTTATATGGGAGTGTTGTTATATTGCTCCTGATTAAATTATTCCAGAGGCTATTACATTACACGACCCTTGAGGTATTTGGCAGAGGTTAATACTGTCCTTATTTGAATTATCTTTCTGATGATTATCTTTGGTGCCTTCAAAGAAATGTAATCCCTTGGAAGTTAGGAGGCCTTTGTTTATTGTGAGTGTGTGTTTTTCTGGACTATATTATCAATAAGTAGGGAGTGGATACTGGTTTTGCACAGTGCATGGCCCCTATCAATTCCTCTTGTTGAAAGAGAACTTCAGTCAGTTTTATAAATACACTTGCTTATGGTGGTGGGAGCATAAAAATGATTATCTTTCTTATAATTTAATTTCCTTTAGCATATATTCCTATTGCCACAGTCATATGACCAGGATAGTCATAGTTTCCATGCAACGGATTAGAAATGGACAGCCCTGGAGCCTCTCGGAGCCAGAGGCCACCTGGAGAGAGAGAGTTTGGTGACAAGGGGGCTGTCTTTCGAACCAAGGCTAGGTCAGCCGCATATCCTTGAGACTTGGGGTGACTTGGATGTTTCAGGCCAAACTTCTGTCAGGTTTCCTCTGATTCTAAGATCTACATTTCTTGATCCAGTGTCGCCTCCCTATTGTCCATCATTCTATTTAGTACTGGCCCAGGAGATCTTGTATGTAGCTGAGGACAGAGTTGCCATGGCTGGCCATGGACTGAGGCTGTCCCGCATGGAGGCAGTGGATACTGCCTGAGGTTGGGAGAGCCACCTTGTGCTGTGACTGGTAGGAAACGCCTTGTTTGGGCTCTGCCTGATACCTGCTGCAACCAAGAACTAGAGTGAGCCTCTGGCGAACAAGCCTCTGGCGAACGGCTTGTTAGTGGTAAGAGCAGAGGAAAAACCATCAAAGCTTGTGACACTTGTAGTCATTCAGGGTAGAACAACAAACACGTGAACATGTTTTTCTGTCCCACTGAGATTATCCTGACCACTGCATTAGCACCTTGTTAAGGCACTTTCCCACAAACCATACTTTTGGGCACACTGAAAGACAAGCAGTTCCTCTTTACCGGAGAGCTGAGACAGCGAGCGAAGAGAGTGAACATTTGAGAATTCTG
>PVKH010045632.1:0-10489 GCA_004027955.1 Chaetophractus vellerosus
AAACTGCTACTTCTGGATATTCCCATTTTCAATATATCTATTGACTTCCAACTTAGGAAGACAAAGATTTATGTCTCTTATCTCTTCTGCTTCTGTGAAATCCACACACTCTTTCCATCATCTTGCTCTCTCTCCATTTTCTCTCATTCTTCCAAGAAATTATACCATAAATTTTGTTTAAAATGAGTATCTTTTATTTTATTATAATTATATAAATATTATTCACAGCTAAATTGTATAGTATGCTAAGATTATAATTCCTTAATAGCAGGGGAAATTTTGTGTTTTCTCTGCTATAAATAATTGCTGCACTTTCCCATCTATACGCTTAGTAAATTCACTAGCTGCTGTAACCAAGAAACTGCCAAATCTCAGCAGCTTAGCACAATAGAAGTTTATTTTGCACTTATTGGAAATTCAATGCAGATGTTCCTACTTGGTGAGAGGAATCATCATAAGGTGATTCAGAGATCCAGGCTCCTTCCATCTTGGTGCTCCTCTATCCTCTGGGGCTTTGGAGTCCTCTCTTGGATCTTTTATGTCTGCTGGCAGGATGGAGTGAGGAAAGAGTGGAGAATTGAGAGAAACACCTCTATGAGACAGGGTTGAAAAGGCATGCAGAAATTTCATTCATTTCTCATTGGTCAGAACTCAAGGGAGGTCAGAAATTGGAGTCTATGTTTACAAGAAGAAAAGGATTTGAATTTGTTGAACAAATTATAGTCTCTGTTATTCTGATCAGCATATGTATGTGTTTCACCCTTCTTCCCACAGATAAAACACAATTTAGTTCTTCCTTAAGGGAGACTAAAGCCCCAAAGCCCCAGAAGTCACAGCTTCCCCAAAGACCAAGATCCTTGGGTAATACACAGTCCTCTCCATTAGGTCCAGATGTAATTCCTCATGATCTGGCAACCTATGAACTATAAAGACAAGTAATTTGCTTCCTTTGCCCCCTGCCCTTCAACACACTCACTCAATAGGCAGTGGAAGATGGGAAAACTGAAGAATAGAAGACACAAAGTGGTCACTGGAACATAGCAATTATGAAATCCTGTGGGCAAGATTTCATCTCTTGGGTATTGACAAATTCTTTACTTGGACGTTGATTCCTTATCCACTGTCCTGGATTTGTCCTCTGGGAAATTCTTCTATGATAGTTATTTTCAATTGACACATCTGCAGTGGATGTTGATGCATATGCCCTCCTTGGATGTGCTTTGTAGGTTTATAGGGCACTTTACGCTTGAACGTTGCTTCAAGACTTAACAAATAGTCACAGCCTTTTGAGGTTACATTTATAGTGTCTTTGACCATACAATTCCCTCTAAACTTTATTGGCCTTCCGGTCACTTCCACGTACCAGGAACTACACCCAAAGTTCTTTCCTACACATATTTCTCAATCCTGACGTCTTTATTTCCTCACCTTCATTTCTCTCCCTCTCAACTCTTGGTGGCTATTTGGAAGCCATCTGAAACAAGAGGCTTAAGTGGGAAGGTAACATATTTAATGTGATCTTTGCTGTAAGACAGAATCATTTGGTTAACTTCAAGAAGTCTCTTGAATGCTATAACCACTTGAGCCTCAAACTCAGAAGTATATTGCCTTTCATTATGTTTAAGCACACCAGGGAATTTCTTCTTTTCATTTGTTTCTTGAAGATATTCCTAGAGCCATATGTTCCTGCTTCCTTCAGAAAAGGTCTATTGCTCAGCTGAAGCATTGGAGTCTCCCATCATATTCTTACTGGAAACATATTCTTTTCTTCTAGGATGCTTTAAAGCCCTTGTTTCTTGGATGCCATTGCCAGGGTTTGGAATTTAATTTTACCCTACTTACAAGATAATAGGTTAGCCTGTTACTATTTCATGGATGATGGAAAAAGGTAAGAGACTCCTGGCTTTAAAGCCAGACAAAGGACTTTAGTAACCATGGCTCAGCAAGCAGCATGAGCCTCATGTTTGTGTCAGTTCCCCTTGCTCCCCAAGCCCCACAGGGACAGTGTGGAGAGGCTCAGGTAAATGCTGTGCATATGATGAGTTGCATCACAGGAGAGGAACACTGAGCTTGGAAACCTGTTTTCTTATAGCAAACAGTAAGCAAGCCTGCTCTTTGTCCTACAAGAAAGCATTGCCTCATCTCTGAAGGTTGCTCACTGAAGAAAACCCCTGAGGAATGGCTCGGGTAAAGATCAGCCAGGGTCTTGCTTTCTCGGCACACTCAGCAAAAACGTGCAGAGGTGCACAGGGCACATTCAGATTACCTCTCCCAACACCCATATTTGCTAGACCAAGGTGATGCCTTCCTTGGATTTGCTCAATCAGGAATTTTTTAAAAAATCAATGATATTGATGATTCACCAGGGAAATTATTAAGATTATTAGGAAGACAAAGACCAAATCTGTTTTGGCATTGGATCCCCAGTGCCTATGGCAGTATGTGAAAATGGTAGTTAACCAATTCATAATCCAAACAAACTGAGAAACTTAAGTGATTAATCTACAAATGGTATTATAGTCTAGAAGTTCAGGTAAATTGCACATGTAAAAAAAATGTCCTTTGGGAAACACAAGAATAGAATTAGTTTTCAAGAGTATCCAGTGGTTACTAGCGGGTCAAGGTCAGAGATGCTGCTAAACATCTTAGAGTGTACAGAACAGCCCCACCCAACAAAGAATTATCCAGTCCAAAGTGTGGTGGATTGTGTCAAGGTTAAGAAACGCTGCTCTAGTGTGTGGGTGGCTGGAGCTTTCCCACTCTGGTAATACAAACTGTTCTTGTGCCAATCCTGTTGGCTGCACAGGAAAATATTATTTTCCCAATGTTCCTTTCTTCTTTAGTATTTCAGAAACCTAAATTTCTCTTTCCCTTAAAGCCATTGTTTATTCCACCACAGCTATCTTACCTTTATCCTTTTTGTGTAGGATCTTTGTTTATGTAAAACAAAATCTCTACAAAAAGAGTATAAGTTAACACGGATTTTAGACTCACTACTATCCAAGGATTCCCTGTGTCCATCCTTTTCCCACCTGCAGGATGCACACACACTTTACTGTGCAGACTGATTTATTACTCTCTGATGTTGGAGTAACCAGGACACACAGGCATTCCCGTATGATTGGATCCTACCTTGGCAATAAAATGGAGTTTATGGTTATTTCAGAAGAAAACTAGTCTATCAATTTTACCCTCTATTCAAAAATTGGACTCAAACCCAAAGTTCCTGAAAGTTTGGAAGAGTTAAGCACAGTAACTTGACTGAAAGTTTCAGTATTAGGCAGAGTCTGGAAGAAATATAAACTATAATAATCCACCACCAGTTAAGTCATGTTTGCTCAGCAATCTGACCTGGCCTAAATCAGCACAAACAGATAAATCAATACAGGAAAGTCTGGCATGTGGGCTTAATTTCAAGACCTGAGAGATTAGAGATGAGTTTAGAAAGACATAGAAGCACAGACCTACAAATGTATACAGTTTGCTTTTAACCCACATGTAGAATTTCTTTGGCTCATCAGGTTATTTGCCCACCTGACATCCCAAAGACGGTGGTTTGCATCAACACTTGAAAAGCATTATAACCCTGGGATTTTTCTTCTGTCAGTACCACTGGAAATAAAATTGCTGCATGGCAAGCTGAAGTCTAGCCCAGAACAGCCTGGCTCTCTCCTGGCTTTTCAGTTCTCTCCACATAGCATGTGTACCCTTCCCTTGGCTCCCCTGCATTTCTGCTTTCCTTAAACACTGTCCTGGCACTCATTCCTGACAAACCCTTTCCCTCCCCTCCAGCTGCCAACGCCTTTCTCCTGCTACCACCCTGACTTCTGGCTCCAAAGTGATCCACTCAGCAATGCTCCAGACTCATAATTCAAGGGTGTGACTCCACATCCAGGGGCAATGAGCTGTTTTTCCATGAAAGGATAGTTAGTGCTGGAGCCTGTGTCTTCTATTACAGGAAATTACATCAAGCACTAATTTAACTTACAGGATCTCCAACTTTTTAAGGGGGAAGGGAGGAGGGAGGTGTAAGAAAAGAAAAAGAATCCCCAAATAGATTTTTGTTGAAACATACCAGAAGTAGAGCTGGAAGTGCCAGCAGAGTGTTCCAAACACCATTTTTAAATGATTTTCCATCAATGAAAATAGAGTGAATCCAGCACATAGTTTATTACTGGAATTGGAGTTTGTCCGATACAATAGTTAAAAGGTTATAGAAGGCTACAATAGCTTCCCATAACTCAAGTGTCCGAAGCCTAAAAGAATGGAATGGGAAACTGATGGCAAATTGAGGGAATGGGTTTTTCTAGGCAACAAGACATTTCTCAAAGCTCTGACCCAGATAGAAAGTGAAGATGGATGGAAGATTGGACTGGAAAATAAAATAGGCACCTCCTTTAAGGAAAGAGGAGCTATTTTTAATGCATTCCATCTTCTAAGGAGAGAGGTAAAGGAGAGCAAAAATTGAACATTTTAGTTAAAAGCTCAGTAACAGCTTGTTCTCATTTGGTTTTATTTAGTCCAACAGATAAAGCACCGTGTCCAACTCTCATTCAAAGCTGTCATGGGATTTTACCACACCCCTACTCTACTCTTTTTTTCTTTTCTTGCCAACCGTGTGTTGGTTTTTCTTCCTCCTTCTCTTCTTCTTCCTCTGTTTCCTTCTTCCCTACCTTTTCCTCCTTCATCTTTTTTTCCTCCTCTTCCTCTTCCTCCTCTTTTCCTGGGCATCACATCTCCAATGACAGCAAGTGGATTAAATCACTAACTTTTAAAGAAAAACTCCAAGTAAAAGCCATTCCAGTGGGGGTTTATGAAAATGATTACACATGAAATGGTCCCTGGGGTCCTACTGGCGTAAGGGAGGGCTTTCCACCCTGTCCCCTGACCCCGTCTGCCCTGCAGGATTAGACAAGGCTGAGGCGCAGTTGGACATTTATCTGAGGACCTATTGCTGAGCTACTTTTTTGCACGTTAGCTGTAGGGTTAGGGGGTAACAATTAGTAATGGGGCAACCATAGATTTGTTTGTTTGTTTTTTAACTTTGGAAACCTTCTCAGGCATCTTTACATCTTGGGATGGGAAAAGACACCTTGTGTTCAGGCTGGTCAGGAAAAAAAAGTTGGAAAAGGAGGGAAGAGAAATACCTTTCAGATTTGCCATGAATCTATGTTGAAAAGTTATAAGCCCATGCACAAATAATTTATGTTACATGTACATTTTGTAAGTCTCTTTAAATTATTTTGATACTAAGACTGTGTTTTTTTAATCTATAAAGAGTAAACTCTATTTTTGTTGACGAAAGAGGCATTATCCCAGACCAACTATTTTCAGACCTTGCTACCAATAGCAAGTAACCCAACCTTGATCATCCATTTTTCTCTGCTCCCCTAACACCCTTTACATAAATCTCTCACAGCACTTTGCACATCTGAAGGTGATTATCTATTAATATATCTGTCTCTGTCCATAGAAGATAAGCTTTTTAAAAGGAAAAGACTATCTTTTTAGCTCTGTGACTGCCTGACATATAATAGTGATCCTTAAATGTTGAAAAAATGGATTGAGTAAATGAATGACTGTACTTTCTGCACCTTAGCTTCCTTTCTTACTTCCCCTTTAAAGAGCCATGGTGAGAATAAAATGAATGAAAGTAGGTAAAAGTGCCATTAAAATGCAATGTATCACTAATAATCACTTAGAGGAGGATGACAACAAGATAAATATGGAATGTGAGCAAATGAAAGTAAGAAATACTTTAAAGGAATGTCCAACTGACAGCTCATTGGCTGTTACCACAACTGTCTTAAAAACATCTAATAATATCTGAGGAAGACCCAATCTGAATCTACCTAAGGAAACATATATAAGTGATTATCATTCGTTACATCAGTTCTCCCTGTTGTCCAATTTATGAAACTAAACTGTGTTTTTCTTGGAAAAGCTTTCCTACCCAGATGATCCCAATGGGTGAATAGGAGCATATACCTCTCTTTTTGACTTCCATTTGAGGTTGATCTAATCCAGATGGAAAATTTTTCATAGACATTGTAAAGTACTCCATCTGTGAAGCAAACAAAAGAAAGTAGAAGATAATGGACTGCATGAAAGCTGAATTACCCATTAAGGGGTTATGCTGAAGTCTGATAATGAATTAACTCACTGTTGTGTGAATGACACAGATAATAAGGGTCACTGAAATTAGGAATGTCTTTACCAGTTGGTGGAAAATATATACTTCCTATTTATTACTTAAGTTAAATAATAGTTTTAGTTGCCCTTTTAAAGGTCTTCTTTCTTTGTGAGTTCGTCAAGCCTCTTGGTAGTAATGTGACTATGGGCAAATATTTTTGTTTTTTGTTTTTTGTTTTTAATCTTTTTGAACTTTAGTTTTTTTCAGTTGTAATATGGGGTATATTTCCTTCATTAGATCATGAAGAAAGTAAATGACAAAATCTCCTATAAAGGGCCTAGCAGAGTGCATTTTACCTAGTATTTCTTTTTATGATGGCAGCAGATAGTGTTATCAGGCCTCTGCCAGACAATTATTTAATATTACCATGCTATGTTGTTTGTTGGTTTGTTGGTTTTGTTTTAGACTCTGCATCTATCTCCTCAGTACCACCAAGTGAGAAAATATAAAGTTAGATAAAAGTTAATAAACCACTTGTATTAGTCAGCCAAAGGGGTGCTGATGCAAAATACCAGAAACCGGTTGGTTTTTATAAAGGGTATTTATTTGGGGTAGAAGTCCACAGTTACTGGGTCACAAAGCATAAGTTTCTTCCCTCACCAAAGTCTGTTGCGACATGTTGGAACAAGTCAGCTGCTGACGTTTGCCAGGGTGCAGGCTTCTTGGGTTCCTCTATTCCCAGGCCTCCGTTTCTCTCCGGGCTCAGCACCTCTGTTTTCCTCACAAGGTCAGCTGTAGATTATGAGGCTCACTAGGCTCTTGCCTCTCTCCACAAAGCCAGCTGTGAACTCTCAGGTGAATGGTTCACCTCTTTTCCCGGGGCCTTCTCTCCTTCCTCACGACCAAGCTCCTCTGTGCTTACTTCTCCGGGCTCCACCGTTGAAACTCAGCATCAGAATGCCAACTCAAAAGTGCTTCAACACTGTCCTTTGCCTTGCCTTTTATAGTTGATTCCCGCCCCACCAAGGGGTGGGGCGTTGCCCTACTGACCTGGCCCAGTTAACACCCTAATCATAATTTAATTGTGCCCAGATTAGCAAACCAGTTTACAAGCATGATCCAACATCTTTTTTTGGAATTCATAATTATATCAAACTGCTATTCTGCTACACTACTGTTTCTCCAAGTTGGTGAAAGATAGCTGGAAACTTTAAACATCAGTAGCATTGAGCTTAGGCTTAGAAAGATGTGTATCAAAATAGAGTGGTGGCCACACCCAAAAGAATAGCCAAACTTTAAAAGTCTGAGAATACCAAAAGGAGCACATGGAATTCTCATCTCTAGTCATGAGAATGTAAAATTGTACAACTTTGGAAAATGGTCTGGCAGTTTCTTGTAAAATTAAACTTTTACCTACCCTGTGACCCAGCAAATTTATTCCTAGGTATTTACCCAAAGGAAATGAAAACATATGTCTACAAAAATACATTACAAGGAAAGCGGATGTGGCTCAAGTAATTGGCTCCCGTCTACCATATAGGAGGTTCAGGGTTCGATTCCCGGGGCCTCCTGGTGAAAAGCAAGCTAGCCTGAGTGGAGTGCTGGCACAACAAGATCACGCAACAAAAAGAAACACAGAAGAGTGACAATAAGAGATGCAGCAGACCAGAGAGCTGAGGTGGCACAAGAGATTGAGCAGCCTCTCTCCACTCCAGAAGGTCCCAGGATTGGTTCCCAGTGCCGCATAAAGAGAAGACAAGCAGACAAAGAAGAACACACAGCGAGCAGACAGGGAGCGCAAAACAAGGCGGCAGGGTGGGGGATTAATAATTAAATCTTACAAAAAAATACATTACAAGAAGAATGTTCATAGCAATTTTATTCATAATAGCCAAAACCAGAAACAGAACAGGTGTCTATCACCAAGAAAATAGATGGACAGACTGTGGCATACAATGAACTACTGCTCGATAATAAAAAGGAACAAACAACCAATACATGCAACAACATGGCTGAATCTCAAAAACATTATGCTAAATGAAAGAAACCTTACACAAAAGTGGACATACGGTACAAGCTCTTTATATGACATTTTAGGACAAGCAAAACAAATATATGATGGGAAAAAAAACTCAGTCTAGTAATTTCTTTGGAGCTAGGGGTTAGGATGACTGGCAAGGGGGATGAAGAAACATTCTGGGATATTGTTAATTTTCTATTTCTTGGTAGGAGTTTGGGTTACACAAGTGTATGTATTTGCAATACCCACAAATGTGCATTTAAGGTCTGTGCATTTTATTGTACATACCTTTAACATCAAATTTTAAAAAGTATAAACAACTATCAAATGCTTCTTAATTATATGCATGCTGAAGTATTTAGGGCAAAGGATACCAATATTTACGATTTATCTTTAAATGCATAAGAGATAAGATACATTAATGGATTGACAGAGGAATAGATAGATGGATATATAAGTGATAAAGTAGAGTAAATGTTAATGATAAGATTAGATGATGGGTATACAGATGTTCACAGTAAAATTCTTTCAACTTTATTGTCAGTTTGATCATTTCCACAATAAAATGTTAGGAAAAATAGATGGTGGCAAAGTTCTCTCCTGCCTAAAGAAGTGATTCTTTAACTTTCCTTTCTCCTAAAGAGCCCCACTTTATTAAAGGAAATTATTCTATAGGGTATGAAAAAAGAAATACGTCATACAATACAGTACAATTTTGAACTAAGAGGAAATGGTAAAAGATATCCTTTCACAAAAAAAGAGCTAGCTAAACAAGGTTACACTTTCATCACCTTCTCCCTTTCATGGGTCCTTCTCCCTTTTCTACTAGTTTGGTGATGTCCATTAACTAAGCCCTGTCTGAAAAAGTGAATCCTCCCCATTTGTAGTCTGCCTTGCAAGCTGTAAGGCAAGACCTATATCTCAATATCAACCAATGTAAGAGAAAGAAAAAAATGTAAGACACAAGATGGTTCCAATTTGCTTCTGCAGAGACCAGGCTTTGTGTGAAATGCGCATGGTGATAGATTTTTGCCATTACTATAAAGATTGAAACACCTGTATTGCCAACACATTAATATAATAAATACTGAGAAAAGGAAAGTGCATGTTTCTTACTGGGCCAAGAGTAAGAGCAGTACAATATGTATGAAAAATGGAATTTTCCTTTTGTTAACAGGATCTGGTTTTCCATTTTTCCACATTAGGACTAGCTGGCATAGTTATTTATAGACCTAGGCCCAGACATACTAGCCGTGTGTCGATTTTGATATTTTTCCTTGTTTAAAATTTATGGCAAAATAGAAAAAAAGTCATTTAAAAAATAAAATCTCAAGAAAAGCTACTATCAAGGCAATATAGTTCTCTTAGAAAAATAAAAGGGTTTTGCTTTTTATAGATGAGCATATGATCTGCTTATTTTGACACAAAGGAAAGGAAATTTAGGCAGTATCAAAGGAAATGGCCATATCAAGGTTATGGCTCCACAATATAAATGGGCTGACAACACTTGGTTTTAATGAACAGTTGAGAGAAAGTAATTAAGCATAATTGTTAATTTTGCTTTATATAATATCCAGAATAACCGCTTTCAGGAGATGGAACTTCTGCTAATGGCATCAAGGAAGCAGCCAATGAGTATTTTCAAGCTTCAATGGCTTTCCCAAAGCCTTTTCTGGGAAGGTGATAGGAAGTAGCATTCAAAAGATAAGCCCAGCATGGCCATCAGACATTAACACTTTTGAATTTACATGTCATCCAAGAGGGCCGCAAAATCCTCACCCACTTGGAAGAAAATTCATTTATTAAAACTTCTTTAGCTTAGATGTAGTGCTTTATTAAAATTTCTTAATAAGGACTAACCATGTAAATCCAAAAATAATTGCTAAAAGGGCAAATGAGTCAAAAAAACTCCCTTTTTACTGTCCATCTGAAGAAAAGTAAAACATTTATTAAAGTGCTTTCTTTGATTTTCAGTAGATGGAAATTTAAAAACATTATTTTAATTTGCTGCTGCTCTTTGCTTTTCTTCATTTTGAAGAGAAGGCATTTAGAAATGAGTGATCACAAAAAAACAAGTATAGCAGAAAAAAGAAAAATATTCATTCTCATTTGTAATTTAAGAAATATAAATTAATGTAGTGTCATTTTTTTCTCACTTATCAAACTGGCAAAGATTAAAAATTGGCAAGAATGTGGAAGGGGGCATTTTTATAAACAACTTGTTATTGGGACATAAATTGCTATTACCTTGCTGGTGGGAAGTTTTGGCAATGTGGATTAAGAGATTCAAAATATCCATTGTCTAAAATTTTATACTAAAGTAATAAGCAAAGATA
>PVKH010045633.1:0-10481 GCA_004027955.1 Chaetophractus vellerosus
TTTTTTTTTTTTTTTTTGCCTTATCTAGGAATTTATGGCTTCTCTGGTTTATGGCCTCACAGGAGTGATCTGGAAAGTTTGGATAGTGAGAAGCATGAAAGTAAGAAGAAATTGTATTTTCTGGAAATAAGGTTTGTGGTGTGTCCATGGGAGTGAGCAACTGAAGAAGAAGAGGTGGGATGGGATTATTGGGGAAGAGGGCAGGTCTAGGTGCTGAGCTGCAAGTTTTTCTGAAAGGTCTTTTTCATTCTCATTGAAATCGCCAAGAGGTTTTCAGGAATCCATTTTAGAAAAAAATGCAGGTGGTCCAGGTGATGAAATAGGCAAGGAACACAGGAAAGTGACTGAGGATTCGATCGCAACAAAAAGGTATTGGTATAATCTGATTGCTGGAGAGTTCAGGAGGCAGGAGGGCTAATGGTCTCTGGATGGGAATATAGAGCCAGGAGAACACTTACCCCACCTCTAGGTCAAGGGATGCAAGGGACAGGAATTTAAAATGGACACCATTCTTGCTTGGTCTGTAGGGAATCATTGTCCTCGGGGGTGCTGCATTTCCATTGCAAGGTTTTGCAGAGGGGACACCAGTCACAATTTGGGTACAAGGCATTTTGTGTGGGACTCCTCCGTGTTTTGGAGAACATTTCACCTCTCTTGTGCTTACTAAATAACAGATGTACCCTTTCTCAGTTGGGTGATAACCAAAAATTGCCTTATTCCACTTACAGAATAAGCCTCCCCTCCTCTTCTCAGGCCCTGGTTAAGAACGTGCAAGAGAACAGCAGTGACTGTGAAGAGGTTGGAGTGGTAGACACTTGCTGATACCTACTGGCTCTTCTAGAGGGCGGTGACAGGGTTTTAGTAATTGGGGAGAGGTAGGAGATAGGTCAGATTAGGGAGTGTATAGAACTCTTGTGTGTGAGAGGCCAAGTGGTAAGGATGACAGGGGTTTGGACTTCTGAGAAACAGAAAGCCAGGGCATGAGCCTTGATGGTCTCAGAGAGCTGTGGTGGTGAAGCCCTGAGTGCTGGGGAGAAAGTAAGTGTGGGGGTCTGCCTGGAGCAGGCTGAGGTTCGGGGCCCCCTTTGAAAGCCTGTTGAGGGGAGCATGCGGGTGGGGGAAGGGTGGTGGTGTGGACAGCAGAGGCTGCCCTGGGGTCCTCTTTTCACTTTTGTTGCTCTGTGGCTTGGTCCAGCCCTCTTTACACTGCAAAACTTGGGAAAACATAGCAGGTTTGTTTCTCTTTTTTCTTGGGCTCGGAGTTTGCCAACATCTTTAAGCCCATTCCCTTCATGAAGCTTTTAACACGATTCCCTTAAGACAGGCTGATTCAGTGCTTCTTGTGGTAGTAAGTTTATAGCTGATGGTTTATGTACTTAGCCTAACTGTGAATGAACTCTCCTGGTGCGGCAGGAGGCTTTTGTTGGTCTCCTTGCATAGTTCCCAAGGTGGTGTCATTACCATCCATTCTGGACAGTTTCTTGCCGGAGCAGTAGGACACCTGGCTACTACGTTTTACAGCCCAGGGTCTCAGGATTCAGACCAGGTTTGCCTCCACAGGCTTGTTCTTAGCCACAGCTGCCTTCTCTATTCATTGCAGCCATGTCTTGATGGAAAAGGGAGGTGGGCTGATGTGGGGTCAGGCAGTTTTTATCCTGAACTGACTGCTTTACTGGTTTCACAGCCTTTTGCTTTCATGTTCACAGCCTTCAAGTGTCTCCAGCAGTTCCCTTAGTACTGAAGTGTTAGGAAGTGAGCAGGTAGGTGGGTAGAGCAAAGCAAAGCTGAAGGACTGAGGCTCAGAGTGGTGGAGGTTTTGATCTGTCAGGCCGGATTCAGGATGTTATGGTGAGTTGTGATTCCATCCCAGGGAGATGTCGCATCACCTCCCAGATGTTCCCGTGAATTCCTTCCCATCGAAATGGTATCTTATTTGAATTGTGGCAAGGACCAACAAGGTTTCCTGATTTTGCAAGGTCTTGGACCAGAGTGGTATTGTTCAGTTTGATTATCTCCACTTCACTCCACTGCTTGGCTCAAAGTGCCTTTGGGGGAGCTTCAGATAATCAAATATGCGATGAGGAATGGTTATGTCAGAAATGCTTGATTGGTCCTAAGGGCAGGTTTTGAAGAGTGTTTCTAAAAAGAAGGAATTATCTCACGACCTTAGCAGTCCCTTCCTGCAAGCCATTTTCTCTTATATATTGCTACATTTTAATGACTGTTTGAAGGCTTTCAGGTTTGTAAATGTTTACTTTCTGCATGAATTGCATTACCATTTAATGCAAGCATCTTTTGTGGTCTGTTATTAATCGGAAGCAACATAACTGACAGCACCTTTGTTTGAGTGGGAGGGGTTGTCAGAGGCATAACTTGTAAGGTTATGAGGCCAGTGTGTCCAAATAAAGTGATCTTTCAGAAGAAATGGAGAGGTTTTAATGTGTGTCTAGACACAGCAGTCATTAATGTCCACTCTGTCAAGCACTGTGCTTAGTAGGTGCTTTTTAATGCAATGAACCTATTTAATTTTTCAATAACCAAGAAAAGTAGGTAGTGTTTTCTCCTTTTTTTTTTTTAGGAGGTACCAGTGATTGAACCTGGGACCTTGTACATGGGAAGCAGGCACTCGATCTACTGAGCTACATCCGCTCCTCATATTTTCTCCATTTTTACAAATGAGGAAAATAAAATGAAGTGAATAAGTAACTTATCTGAAGTCAAAGCTAGAAATTGGCCATTCTTTTTATACTATTCCATCCTGCTTCTCAAAAATATATTACTCTGTTAATAACTAGGTCACTATCAGATGGTTTACATGTGATAATAAAATAGGAAACAGCTCTGTCCTATTGTACCAAGTCACCTTGACTGGCTTGTAACTTCCCTTTCTTTGTGCTCTCCTGTGAGCCTAAGGCTTGTGGTTTGATTCTAGGGTAATGTATTCATTGAAGGATATTGCCTGGCTGCATTTGAAGGGAATGAATGGCCTTCAGGATGTTCACAAACTCAAAAGACGAAGAAACCCAGTTATGTGCCATCTATATTGTGTGGCTTTAAAGAAATGAAGCCTTAGAAAATAAACCATACTTTTTTGGGGGTGGGGGGGGCGGTGAAAAATAAGAGCACATTTAGTGTCAGTTAAGAAGACTGTTGCCTGCCGTCTCCTAAGCTGCTCACCCACCTCGGGCAGACCATTCTTCCCAGGATAGCCAGTGTGGTCTTCTAACACCGGATCTGATCACATAGTTTTTCTCTTGAAAGTTCCCCAACAAATGTTCCATATCCCTACATGGACTAGATCATCTAGTCTAGATCATGACTAGATCGCACTCTCCTGCTGATGTGCACCCACCTGTCCGAAAGCCCCTCGTCCTTCTCTATAGTTATCTCCCTACTGTTTGTCCTTCCTGCTTCTAGTTTAGGGTTCTTGATCGCCGAGGCTATCTTTCTTGATTCTGGCTAAACTTGTTCAAAGGAATTCAGCAAATACATAAAATGAAAATGATTTTCAAATAATGATTGAAGGTTAATTGCTCTTTTTTTGTTTTTTAGTATAATAAGTACACGTATTTCAGCCATTCATTCATTGACCCATCCAAGGATATGTAATTTAAAAAGACATTGATTTTTCCTCCAGACTCATGTGCTATGTTGGGAATAAGACATGCAGTACTCTCTGTGGTTGCAAAAAAACAGGAGATTTTAGTTGTGATTGGGAAGAGTAGATATTATGAGTGTTATTTATTTATTTTTTGCATCCCCCTCAAAAAAAATGGAGTGTCAGAGATTAAGGAATTTGGTTAGAGTCATACAGCTGCTGAGTTCTGGACCTATCCTTTAAATCTACTCTTTTTTTTTTTTTTTAAATCAACCTTTCTACTAATCCATCTTGATGCTTTTACAACTCCTAATACACTTGACTGTCTGTATATGTGTTCCTTAATCTATGCCAAATGGAAATTACAGCTCTTATCTTTAACTCTTATCTTTTAATACTTTGTCTTTTTGAAGATATAAAATCTTAGATATAGGAAAGAGCTAGCAGGTCATATTTTCATATGTCACAATATCTACCCATCTGAGTTTTCTTTTTCAATCATTAATTTTTATTCTTGAAAGAGATTAGAGTGTCTTAAACTCATTTATCTTATTTACTTGATCTGAGTTTTTAACCTTGCCAGGAGGGAGGAGATTTGCTCTGGATTTATATTTTATCAGGGAATTTTTACATTAGGTGGCAATAAAAAAACATTGTTAAACAGTTTCAGTTTGCTTTTATCTTGTCTTCTCCATGTTAGAGTTCTTATCCCCCTCCCACCTAATTAAAATGAAATAGAAAAAACATGGTTTGGGTTTTTTTTCCTTGCATTTAAAATAAACTTTACAGTGTTAGTCTTATTAACAATACTTATGTTTAAACCTGTATAATGGCTACGAAATGACTACCTTCAGGATTTTTGAAATGGAAAAACATGGTCTCATATTTAATGATATTGCATTTCTTTACTTAATTGAAGAAAGTATATTACTGATCCCAGAAAATCACTGCAGTTGATGAAGATAAAATTTAGCCCTAAACATGGGGAAAAAATCTTTCAAGAAGAATTGAAATTTCAGCCAAAAGAAGTACAGCGGCCAGCTAGAGAAAATGCATTGTGAGGTTATAAGCTCCTTTTCTTTCTTTATTCCTTCCTAGAATTTAGGCCCTTGACTATATGGCATATGTAAAAGGGTGATTCCTTGGCATTCATATTTTCAAAAGTTCATGTAAAATATCAGTCATGATGTGATTCTTGCTTTAACTTATAGCATGTTATTTCTATGAGTTGTAAAAAAATAATTTCCCAAATAATCAAATGTAGTTTTTGTGCAAGAAATTTAGAAGGTAATAAAGAATGCCTAAGAGATCTGAATGTGTTGCAAGGAAAGAATGAATTCAACAGATAGGAGCTGGAAGCGAGATTAAGGGAAAAGAAATATAAAGTCATAAGTATTTATCTTTCCTCAGTAAAGTTTATTAAGTATTTTACCAATTGTCCAAAAAATGCAGGTTGTTGGTCCTTTTCTTCCTGTCTTATATAAATGTTGGCATATAGGAATTTTTTCCCCTCCTTTCATAGATACTATATACCAGAATTTTCTTTAACAGATAGCTTGTTTATAGTGTCAGAGGTAGATTTATCTTTGTACAGTGACCTTGTAATCACAAGAAGACATTTGGTAATTCTCACTTTTGCAGTCTTCAGCCCAAGGCCTTGGATTTAAAATACAATGTGTGTGGGGTTTTTTGTTTGTTTGTTTTTTTTCACTGAAATTCATATCAGCATAACTGTAGGAAATGAAGTATTAATTTCATTCTTCTGATGTAGGTAGTATGTGAGAAAAGAGTACTTTGTGGTCAAGAGCCTATCAAGGGTTTCAAAACCACTTTTTAAAAATATATATATATCCATTCCTGTACAGCCTTTTTGTGGCATCTTTGTTTATTTAAATAGTGCAGCCTTAGCACAAATAGCAGTGGACACTAAATCATCACTCAGAACAGTCACTGGACATTGCTGTTCAATGCAGTTTCATCTCCCTCCCATCCTTCCCTTTTCAATTTATTTTTATTAGAGAAGTTGGGGTTTATAGAACAATCATGAATAATATATAGGATTCCCATATACCACCCTATCTTTAACACCTTGAATTGGTGTAGTATACTTGTTACAGTTAATGAAAACATCTTTTTATAATCTTAAATGTAGGCCATGGTTTAACTGTTTACACTTTGTATTGTGCAGTTCCATGTTCTGTATTTTTATTCTAGCACTATATATACAATCTGACATTTCTCCTTTTAATCACATTCACATATCTGTATTTCAGTGTTGATAATTATGCTCACAGTGTCGTGGTACTATCACCACAATCCATTACCAAAACATATCCCTCATTCCAAATAGAAACTCTGTACAGTTTAACCTCTTTCTGAACTATGACTCTCCTGCAACTGCCTATACAAATGCCTCCCAGGTCTTACCAGTCCTGTTTTAAAGGAACTGTTTCATTAAAGGTCCTTCTCAATCTGTCTCCACCCTGCCCTTTGAGCTTTATCACCAGATTTTGCTTCCTTATACCTTATGCATTTCTTACATTCTGCTGTTCCTTATTCTTTGAAACATACTGTGGATATGTCTACAAAGTTTTACTCATGCTATTCCCCTGTGCATGGGATGCCCCCTCTACATATCCAACCCATTCATTTAGGCACCATTTAAAATACCACTTACACACCTTCCCCTTGATCTTTTGACCTAGAAGTGTTTACTACTCCCTTCTTTAAATTTTATAATTCTCCATTTGTACAGTTCTATTCTTAAGGTGCTTAAAATGTGTACTTTGAATTGTGAGTATTCACATGTAGTCTCTACTAAAATACGTATTATTTGAGAATAGAGTCAATATTATTATATTATACAGTAAAGTAACTACCATTTCTTGATCCCAGAGCTGCTTGACTCCAAACTCCATGTGTGCTTTTTCATCCCATCAAGTTGCCTTTCAGAGTCATTATGTATTTGTTGGTGAACACTCAGTAAATACTTGTTGAATGAATGGATACATGTAGGAAGTTCCTGGCATCTCTTTCTGCTGATCGCTGCTTTTCCACTTCCTTTTTGTCTTATAGCTATGCTATGTTCTAGATCTCGATCTGTGCTGTGCTGCTAGCCTTTAGCCTCGTGAAGCTATTTACATTTAATTAAAAGGAAATAAAGCTGAAAATTCAATTCTTCAGTCACACGAGCTACATTTCAGGTGCACAGTGGCTGCATGTGGTTAGTGGATACTATATAGGACAGAACAGATATAGAACATTTCCATTGTTCTCTTGGACAGCGCTGGTCTAGATGTTTTTGGTTATAGCCTAGGTAACACTGTGTGCACATGTGGCATGACCATGAGCTGTACTTCCAGGACAGGAATGACTTAGTAGACAAACTGGGTGTCATTTGGGACTATACCTGGATATACTGTAATAACACTTTACAGTTTGGCATTTCCTTGTTAGATCATCCCAGAAGCATAGTTGTCTGTAAACATTGTGCTTATGCTCACTTCTGTTAATTGCTCTAGGAAGATTTGTGTTATCCAGCATACCCCCTTCACTGCTCCGTAGGGAAAGCAGACATGTCTTTTCCTCAGAAGCTCTGAGCTCAATTGAACTAGTCAACTTGTAAAAGGCAAAAGTCAGGCGTAACCTGGTAACCCTGGTTTAGCTGTAGTTGGAAAGGTTCCCTGTACTGACCTTTGTGCAACTTCCTTCTGCTTAGATGTGGCTTTCTGAACAGGGATTGTCCCGGGACCCTGGCTGTGGTAGGGTCCTACTGGTATTTGAATATCTCTTTTGTTCTCTGAGCATTTTCTTTTATATTATCTCATTTATGGTCTACTCCAACCACATGAGGTAAAAGGTGAGCCTTACTTTACAGGTAAGGGCACTGAGTTTCAGAGAGGATCAGTAACCCACCTCATTAAGCCATTAGCAAGGGGTGAATTAGGACAGAAAAGTTTTCAAGGCTTCCCTTTCACATTCATTTTACCATGTCCATGTCCTTCTCTACTGAGAGACTACTACTGTTGATTGGTTTTCGAACCACAGGAGAATTGGGAGGTACGATGGCTCTACCTTAATACTCTACATTTTAAAATGATCTTTATCTTTAATTCTAATTATATTAATATTTCAAGTTCTTATTACATTTTTATTAGACTTCATTTTTGCCTCTGCTCCATTAATATGCAGAAATAAGGGGCTGTGGGACTTTAGCTTTTGTTATGTGTGATAACTAAGCATGAGCCCTGGAGGTACATCCTTAATCCCCACAGCCCTGGAGGAAGCTGTCAGCGCCCTTATTGGATAGGCAAGGGGACCAGAGCCCTCTGACTCACGCCTCCCCCCTCCCTGCTGGCGTCATACTGCGAGTAAGCGCTGGTCTGTGATTGGAACCCTTGTTTTTATTAGTTTTCATTACTCCCAAGTCTCACTAAATCTAGCTCCTTTCTCTATATTGTCATTAATTTATGCTCTCTTATTACAGGTATCATAAAGCTAGACAGTTGTGCTTGTCTGGAGGCTGTAGGTTAATACGTTGTTCTGGGAGTTCTATAAACAAAAACGGGTGACAAAATAGTTCGATTAAGCATGCACTTAGGGCTATTTCTGCATTTTCCTCCAAGCAACTTAATTTTAGATTCATCTTATGCTCATGTTTTGGCCTCATTTGTTCCCAAGCTTGAGACATTGGAATTTAAAGGACTTGGCTGGCTGTAGCGTTTGCGTGTAATACCTGGAATACAGATTCTTTGTCAGAGGCGTAATTAACAGTATGATTTGTACATCTACTGCCTTCTGGTATTCACAACACAGTTTGTAAACTTAATTAGTTCTTGGAATAGCAAATGTTTTGAAGATGATAAACACTTTCTCTCTGAATAATATGTGTTGAATGGTTATATATTCATAGAAATTTACTCTGTGCTACTCAAATTAGAATGCTGATAGGTGTGCTTCTCAAGGTAAACATCACCTGCAGTTGCATATTCCCAGATTATATTGTCTTCCTCTGCTTTTCACAGGGGAAATCAAAAATTTAGTTCAGACAATTCATCCTCCAAGAATATTCATTATGGTTCCATTGTATAGAGAACACCTATGCTAATGTCATTACATAGATGCTGTTCTCCAAACTGGTGGTTATCATTATGATATATACTGGAGTGGTGGGGGATAAACGAGCACAGCATACTCCAGGGCCCTCTCCTCTCAGCTCTCTAAGACAGTTGAAATCCAGGAAATAGCAGGAAAGTACTCTGGGCACCTAAAAGAGAGGCTACAAAAGTATGCTGTATGCCCAGCAAAGCTGATCTGGCCTTCATTCAGAGACTTATTATCAGTAGCAAATCACAAGTCTAAAAAATTTATTTTTGGTGAGCAATTGTAGCACAGGGACTACAGCAGACCATCACCTCAGGAGCTGGAAGAGGGAGCCCAGAGAGTTGGAAGTGAGATCTCTGAGGTAATGCTGTGGGTCTGGTTCTGGAAGTGTGGGGAGAAATCCCTGCCCCTACCCCTGTGGAGGGCCATCGTTCTAGTTGCCTCCAGGAACCAGAAGCAGGGCAGGAAGCCTCAGGTCCCTGTCTCCCCTAGCATTCCAGCAGGTCAGGAGGGATGAGGTCCCCTGTCTCCCCTAGCATTCCCAGAGGGCAGAACCTCATGGGAACCACCTGGCAAAGCAGAAATGTGGCTTGTGGACCCCTACCTAACATTCCAGAGTAGGGCATAGATAGGCAGGTCTGGGGCTCTGTTGATGAATTGAAAACCTCTTAAGCTAGCTCAACACTCCCTCTACCCCCTGAAGTCGTCTGACATACGCTGTATTGGTTCAGGTTTTGAGGCCCTTTGGTGGTCTGCAAACTGTCGTTAATGTAATTACTGGTAAGTTGTTGGAACTGCTCTAAGGATACACTTCTCTGGATTCCTGGCCCCATCCTAGTGTTCTTATCCTGGTTTGCCACTAATATATAACAGAGCCAAACCATCCCACCCCATATGTGCATGGCAAGGGAAGAGAAGACAGCCAGACAGCAGTTCAAGGTACTTATTACTAGTCTTAGTCAAAGTCAGGTTCTGTGTTTGTCTTTTGAGTCTGTCTCATTTGCTCAGACAGGCCACATGGTTACAGTTCTGTAAGGTAATATATACTTTATATATCATTTAGCCTTAAAGGAGTTCAGTCAGATGTTAATAAATTTGACAAGTAGAAGCCACTAGAGTGCCTAATTGTTTAAATGCTTTATAGGCTGAAGGACCTAAAGAAAATGAACAAATGCCAGTGACTGGCCTTGGGGTAGTTTATTAAAAAGTTCCAGATGATTTTAATTTACTGCTTGGTCTGAGAACTACTGGTCTAACTACTGGTCTAGAATGTGAAGAATTATACCTAACTTGACAACATTCCTTGCAAAACATACCCAGTGGACAAGTCCACTGTGCAAAGAGAACATCCGACCGACAAGGAGAAGAAATATATGAAATGTGACTTGAGTATCATAGTATGGACTGCTTTCCCTAGCTTTAAAGTGATGTGGAAAGATAGTCCTTTTCAGTGATTGTGTATATATCTCCGTAGAGTTATTTCATATCCTTAAGGCTGTGAATATTAAAATATATGCATATTGATTTTCATAATGTCTTAGCTTTCTATCATGATTAAATCTGAGTAACAGCATGCATGTTTCTGTTGCATTGACTTTTGCTTTTTAAAAGTGTTTTAACGCCTGTTATAGCAGTTTTAGGTGGCTTAGAGGAACATTGAGTAATGAGGGAATATGGTATTTTTAGACACCTTGTTCGTTTTGTACTAACATTAAGTTGCATTTTGTTTTGTTTCAGTTTTCAGTCTTGTTCATTTTTCTAGCATATCTTGTATGGTTTT
>PVKH010045634.1:0-10484 GCA_004027955.1 Chaetophractus vellerosus
TTCCTCTTACATAGTTGAGAGTTTTTCTGATTGTTATCCTATAATTTGGATCACCTACCAGTTAGTTCACACCTTTCCTGGAAGTGACTAAAATTAGTTCACATTGAGTGAGGTAACAGACTTTTACTTTGAATACATTTTAGCAGGTAAGGTCTGGAAATTTTTATACCCTTTGATTTTTTAATTTTTTTTTCAGGTACCAGGGCTGGGGATTGTACTCCTGACCTTGTGTGTGGGAAGCCTGCACTCAACCATTGAGCTACATCAGCTCCCATGACTTGGTTTTATCATTTGTTTGCTTGTGTTTTTTTGTTGTTTGTTTGTTTTTGAGGAGGAACCAGAGACCAAACCTGGGACCTCCCATGTGGGAAGCAGGTGATCAACTGCTTGAGCCATATCCATTCCCTATACTTTGAGGTTTGATACAAACTTTGGTTACTAATTTCTGTTACCAGAATTTTCTGTTAATAAATTCTGTTAATAATACTGCAATATATACATATATATGTATACTTAAAATGGGATTTGATAAAATTTTATTTGAATTATGATTCAGATAAACTGAAGATAAAGTTGAAATCATTTAACTTGATAAAAGCATATGGTTAGGGATTGAACAATATCTCCCTGGCCTGTGGGTGTGAAGCCACTTGTAAATAGGATCTTTGAAGAAGTTAAGGCATGCTCAAACTGCAGGAGGGTGGGCCTTAATCTAACATGATTAAAGTTCTTATAAACAAAGGAAATTGGACACAGGCAGAGAAACTACAGGAATCAACCAGAAGCTGTAAGTCAACAAACAGAAAAGAAAGAAGATGCCACCATGCTCATTGTCATGTCATGGAAAAGCCAAGGAACACCAAAGATCATTTGCCAGTCAGAAGGAGAAAGTAAGCCTTCTAGCCTCTGAAACTGAGCCAAAAATTCCTGTTGTTAAGCCAATCCATTGTATGGTATTTGCTTTAGCATCTGGAATATTAAAACAGTTATCTTACAGAAACAGAAAATGTCAAATAACTGTTAAAAAAACCACTAAATTCAGGGACTCAAAAAAGTTCACTTTCTATCACTGTTATTATTATATATTGTACTGACTATTCTATTGCTGTCTTCTTAACCTCAAATACATACAGAGTCCAGAGGGAGGGATAAAACAAATGAGTGTAGACATTTAAGGGATGATGGGAATATGACCTCTGGAAAGGGAACAAACTGCTCTTCATACACATCGGCCACTACTCAGCTTTATTTGTTGTTGCCTTATGAAAATGTATGTCCAAATTTACCCCACAAGATTTTGAAGAGAGGACAGGCATCCATATTTTTATGTGAATTTTATTGACTTGAATTTATTGATAGTTGTGACAGCTTGGAGCTGGGTGGATCCCAGAAAATCATGTCAACCTAATCCATTCCTGTGGGTGTGGGACACTTTTGATTGGATCATTTCAGTTGAGGGCCTTTGATTGGGTCTTATCTCCCTTGCAGATGTCCTTTATAAATGGACTGAAAGCAGAGACACACAGGAAAAGGTGGCAAAGTCACTAAAAGAAGGCCACCTGGAATCAGCAGAGCACAGGCATTCTGAAAGGAGTCCCCAAGAGGCTAGGCCCTCAGAGCAGCTTGTGACTGAAGAGACAAGGTCCAGAGGAGAAGGGGGAGAGTTGTGGACAGGATTGTATCCTGACATGTGCGTTGTCACCCACAGGTTTAGCTCTGAGAGATGGCAGCTTTAGATGACACCTCCGTGAGCCTGGTTGCCCACAGTTGCAGTTTGTTAAGAAAGGTCTGTAGGCGATGTCTTGATTTGGACACAGCCTCATTGTGAAATTCCCATTATAAAAGCTAACCTATTTCTGGTATTTTGCATAGGCACCTTTAAAAAACTAAAACAATGGATAATTAGCTTTCTTTAAAACCTTATGCTGAGCAACAAGCTTTGAATGAAAAACGCATTCAGTTGAATTTAGTACATAAGCTATGACTTTGGAAACACTGTATTGATCAATGAAATAATATTAAAAAGAAAAAAATGAAAATTTAAAATGAAACAACATGATGCATTATTTCCTGATATGCTTATCTACTAAGGAAAACAGAAGACAATCAATTGACAAATTTTAGGGTTCATTAGAAATTTGGTAAAAAATCATCACAATAATACTTTCAAATAGAATTGCAATAAATAATTGGAAAATAAAATAAATCCACTTCACAATAGTAAAAAAAATACAAAGAACAGAACACAAATGTGTAAAATGTTTATGATGAATGCTAAATATCATGGAAGATGAAGAGGAATAACTAAATAAAGTGACACATAAAAATTAATGATATGAAGATATAATATTTTAAAGTTTTTAAATTTTTTTCCAAATGATAAATTGAGTTAAATCCCAATCAAAATCTCCAGAAAAAAAATTTTTTGGAAACCAACACATTTATTCTATAATCCACATTACTTTGGATGTTGAAGTTTTTAAACACTTATAAAAATTATCAGAATTTTAAATTTTTTTCAGTTTATTTAAACATTACTGATTATGCGTATTGTGTCAGAGACTGTTGTAACTTATGGACATATTAATGAGAATAGTGACTAATATCTATTGAGCACTTACCATATCCTGGGTACTATTCTAAGCATTTTATGAATATTAATCTATTTGATACACATCATAAACCTATAGCTTCACAAATTGTTTGTTTGTTACATATCCCCCCTTTCTGCTTGTTCTTGCTGTGTTCATTTTTGTGTTCTTCTGTGTCTGCTTTGTCTCCCCCCAATGAGATGATGTGCTGATTCAGCTCACCATGCAGGCTTGCCCCACTTGCAGGTGGCTCTTCTCTGCTCACAGGTGGCTCTGCTCTGTTTGTGGGTGGCTCTGCTCTGTTCGTGGGTGACTTGCCCTGCCTGTGGTGGCTTTGCCCTGCCTATGGTGGCTTTGCCCTGCCTGTGGTGGATTTTTGCCCTGCCCACAGCAGCTCTGCCCTGTCCATGGTGGCTTGCCCTCTCAAGGTGGTCTGCCAGACCCAGGGCCTCCCATGTGGTGTACTGGCACCCTATCCACTGGGCTACTGCTGGCCCCCTAGCTTCACCAATTCTACCCTAATTTTATTGATGAGCCAACTAAGGCACACAGATATTCAATATTTTCAAAATCACATAATTTATAGATTGCTAAGTCCTATTCCAAATACACACATTCTGGCTCTGGCTGTAAGGTTCCTCTATACCAAAATCCCTTGGGACAAGAAATATAAAACCAAAGGAAGAGGCACACAAATTAATTAATTTCAATAAAACACACAATATAATGATGAAGTAATTTACAGCTACTAAGGGAGTGCAGATGAAATGCACCTGGCCCAGCATTTGGGTAAACAGAAAGCTTTCAAGAGAAGATGACAACTAAGCTCACTCTGAAAACAAGAGGAAGGTATTTTCAAGTTTGCCAAAGTGTAACACATTCCAGGAAGTGGGACTAGCATGAATAAAAATATGGAATGTGAACTAGTATGTGTGTATACTATTGAAGATTGAATTAATTAAAATATACAAAATGGAAAAAATACCTCTCATGTAGTGAGCAATTGGGGTTGATAGACTGCATTACAGACTCAATTATTGGCCTCTTTATAAATAAGAAGGGACTTAAATAGGAAAATACCAAAAAAAAATCAAATAAATATGAACATAGGCATTTATGGAAGAATTGAGGGACAGAAAAGGTAAAAGAATTATAGAGATGAAATAGCAAAATGACAAAAGAAAGTCCTGTTTCAAAATTACTTATTTTAAATGTATATGGAATTAAACTCTACAGTCAAAATGCAGAGATGGGAAGAATGGATAAAAAGTATGAACCAAATATATTATGTTTGAGATACTTACCTTAGATTCAAAGATACATGTAAGTTGAAGGTGAAAAAATAGACAAATAGGAAATTAAAGAGAGCTGTGGTAACTATAATAATATCAGATAAAAGAGGCTTTAAGTCAAAAACTTGTAAGGGCCAAAGATGGTCACTATGTGTGGATAAAGGTGTCAATTCAACAAGAAGACATTGGAATTATAAATATATCAGCACCAGACAGAAAAGCCCCAGAACAAAGTAATTATTGATGAGTTTGAAGACAAATAGATATTCTACATTAACAGCAGTAGACTTCCATTCACAATTTTAAAACAGATAGACCATCTAGACAGAAGATCAATAAGGAAATAGAAAACTTTAATGATAATATTAACTAACTAGACCTAATAGACACATATAGAACACTTCAACAGCAGCAGAATACATTTTTCCTGAGTGAAAATGAATCATTATATAGGATAGACCATGTGTTAAGTCAGAAAAGAAGTTTTAAAATAAGTTTTAAAATACGTTTTAAAATATTTAAATTATACAAGAAATCTTCTTTGATGGCAATGAAATAAAATTAAAACTAAAAAAAGAGGGAGAATTGGAAAATTTGCAAAGATGAGGACATCAAACAGCACACTATGAAAGAGCCAAAAAAGAAATTAAAAGGAATTAAGAAATATTTGAGTAAGGGATAATGAAAATACAACATACCAAAACTTATGAGTTGCATCAAAGGCAGTGATTTGAGAGAAATTTATAACTCTAAATGTTTACATTTAAAAAGAAAAAAGTTCTCTAATTAGAGACCTAAATTCATATCTGGATTATCTAGTAAAAGAAGAGCAAATTAAACCCACAACAACAAAAAGAAAGGAATAACAGAGATAAATAGAAGAGAAAAAAGAAAAATATACAATCGAGAAAATCAATGTAAAAGAAAGTTGGTTCTTTGAAACCATCAATAAAATGGCTAAAACTTTACCTAGTTGACCTAGTTGATGAAAATGAAAAGAGAGAGGGTGCAAATAACTAAGTTCAGAAATCAGCAAAGACATTATTGCTAACCTTACAGAAATAAAAAAATGGATTCTAAAGCAGGGGGTCTTAACAAGGAGTCAATGATCTTGAATTTAAATTAAAAAACATTACTCTTTGAGGGATGTGTTGGTGCAATTGTGATATATTTATTAAATAATGCACCGTACAGTGTGGACGTAGTAAGGGGCCTGTGGTTCTCACCTGACTGGCAAAGGAGTCTGCGGGAAAAAGGTTAAGAACCCCTTATGTAATGGGATGTTATGAAAAACCGAAAGCCAATAAATTAGATAACCTATATGAAATTGATAAATTCCAAGAAACAAACTACTTGCACTAGTTCAAGAAATAATAGGAGATTTCAACAAACCGACAACAATGAAAGGGATTGAATTAGTAATAAAAAGCCTCTAAAAACACTTCCAAAATCAGAAAAGCCTGGTTTCACTGATGAATTTTACGAAATATTCAAAGAATAATGAACAGCAATTCTGCTCAAAGTCTTCCAAAAATTGAAGAGTAGGGAACACCTCCTAACTCATTCTAGGAGGCCAATATCACTCTCATACCAAATTCAGATAAAGATATTAGAAACCAATCCAACAGCATTATTTTTTAAATTCAAACACTTTATTTCCATATAAGTGTAAAAAACTATCATACACTTAATACAATTAATGTTGTTATGAAGCCAATTACATACTACTCAAAACTCCAAAAGTTCAATCAGCTCAATGTTCTAAACATTTCCAGACAGTTTTTCAAACAACCTTTGGTTTTTGGAAGAATCAATATGGAATCAGTGTACATTGAACACATTGAACAACATTTGCACTTGTATTAAAGGAGTCCAACAATATTAGTTTATCCCTGGAAAGTTGGAGCATGATGATTTGAAGTCTTACACTGAAATACAGGCACAGGTTTTGCCCTGAACAAAGGGGAAATAAAAGCTAGTCCAGGTTGTGGCATTTCTCATCTTGTAAAAGAGGTATATTGTCAAGTCATTAAGCTTCATGTTCCAAATGGTCTTTTGCTGAGGCTTGGGGTGGGCACAAATGGTGAGGAAGATGAAGTCACAGAAAAATAAAAAAAAAAAACCCAAAGATGCTCATAGAGGGAGGGAAGGAAGGAGCAAGCTACAGTTTCCTATTGTTCTTAAATCATTTCAAGGTGAAGATGTGGATAAGTTCAGATAAAATGTTCAAATATTTGCTTAGACTTTTGATCTGTTGCTCTATGAGTATCCTCATACATTGAAATTTTGAAATTTTCATTATAAAATAGATCCTTCAAATAAGTTTACTAAAAGAGAAAATATTGAGTAACCAGGAAGTCATGGTTTATTATATCTTAAGATGTTTCATAATTTGAACATAACAAAACTGTACATTTTATAATCCCCTTCTATTTGTATATTGTTAAAAGCCACTGACTTTTTTGCATCTTAGGACAAAAACAGTTAGAATCAAGGCAATGAAATGGTGGCAAATTCTCTACTGTTAAAATGTTTACCCTTGTTTAGTTTCTCATCTTTGATTAAGAAAGCTATTTTAATACCTTTTGTGGGCAAAAACAAAAAACAAAAAATGGGGAAAGGGATAAAATAAAGAGATTTTTAAAATGGTGTAACTCATTAGTTTTCAAACAACATTTAAAATTTTTCTTTATACAACAAACAACTCTGTAAGCCCAATATCTTGGCTACAGTATGCATGGTTACTCAATTTTGGCTTTAAGGTCCAACAGTTAAACTTTAACACAGTAAAAAGAAAGCAGAAATATATAAAGCCTACTTGATGGGATTACAGAGATTATTACTTATTTATTATTTTCAAACCATCATCACTCACTAATAAAAAGACAGCAGCTGAAAGCAGGATGTCAAAGTCCAGCTTTAAGTGTGTTTTTTCCTTGTTTTTTCTCTTTTTGTTGTTTGGAAGGGAAGAAAATTCTTTAACAAAGCAATGAAGAGCATAGTGCTAAAAGTTGGGAGTTTTCTTTTTTCCTATTAGAAACTACAAGGAGTTTTTGTTTTGTTTTGTTTTGATTTGTTTTGTTTTTTACTCAGAAACTGATTTTCCGGAGAACCCATGCTCCTTGATTAAGGACAGGAACAGAAAAAGAAAAGAGTAATGACCAAATGCAACTCCTTTTTCTCAGATATAGAAAGCTTCTTTTAAATCATCCAACAATATTTTAAATGAATTAACACCATGCTCAAGTAGGAATTGACACAGATATGAAAGTGTGCTTCAACATTAGAAAATGAATTAATGTAAAATATCATCTTAATAGAACGAAGAGGAAAAGCCACATGATCATCTTGATTGTTAAATATTCATTTTCCAAGGTTTTATAACGTTCCTCCAAGGTTTTATAACGTTCTTCTTCTACCTTTTAATATTATTATTTCTATTATTCATTTTCTTTTCTTACCATTTAATTATCTATGGCCCTAATATTTTTCCTTCAAGGGAACATAGACAACAGCAAAGAAATAGAATAAGAGGAACAAAGTCCTAAAGAGAAAACAACAAACACACAAAAACAGCAAATAAATAAAACCTTAGAGGAGAGAGAGAAGCTAATCAACTGGCCATTAAGATAAAAAGATGACCAGACAGCAACAAAAAATTACAAACAACACTAAGAAACAGGACAGGTAGCCCAGTCCAAAGAATAAACTAAAAAACAGAAAGAGATGCAGGTCATTGAACAACTAATCAAAGTCATACAAATAGACATAGACAAAGTTAATAAAGGAAGAGATTAAGGATGATAAGAAGACACTGGAAGAACATACTGAAGAAACTGTAAACATACATAAAAAGATAATGGATATGATGGTGATGAATGACAAAATCTAAGAAATCTAATTAGAAGCACATAACAGCTGATTTGAACAGGCAGATGAAAGAATTAACAATGTGGAAGACAGTATATCTGAAATCAAACATATAGTAGGGAGATAGATAAAAGGATGGAAAAAATCCAGCAGGGACTTAGGGATATGAACGACAGCACAAAATATACAAACATATGCCTTATAAGTATCCCAGAAGGGGAAGAGGAGGGAAGGGGACAGAAGGAATGTTGGAGGAAATAATGGCTAAAACCTCCCAACCCTACTGAGGGAGATGGAGGTACATGTCCAGGAAGGGCAGCACACACCAAACAGTATAATTTCCAACAGGCATACTCCAAGACATATACTTGTCAAACTGTCCAATGTTCAAGTTAATGAGAAAATATTGAAAACAGCAAGAGAAAAGAGAACTATCACATATGAGGACAGCTCAATAAGACTAAGTGCTGATTTCTCATCTGAAACCATGGAGGCAAAAAGGCAGTGGTATGATATAGTTAAGGTACTAAATGAAAAAGTTTCCAGCCCAAAATTCTTTATCCAAGAAAAGTGGCATTCAAAAATGAAGGAGATTTCAAAATCATCACAGATAAACAGAAACCAAGAGAGTATGTCAATAAGAAACCTGCCCTTCAAGAAATACCAAAGGGAGTTCTGCAGGATGAAAGGAAAAAACAGGAGAGAGAGATGTGGAGGAGAGTGTAAGAACAACTAAAAAGACAAAAAGAGAAAAAAAAAGCAACATATGACATACATAAACCCAAAGAAAATATGACTGATGTAAGAAATTCCTTGAGAGTAATAACACTGAATGTTAATGGATTAAACTCACTAGTCAAGAGACACAGATTGGCAGAATGGATAAAGAAATATGACCCATCTATATGTTGTTTACAAGAGACCCACCTTAGACCCAGGGATTCAAGGAGACTGAAAGTAAAAGGCTGGAAAATTTTTTTACAAGCAAATAATAACCAAAAAGGGTAGGAGTAGCTATCCTAATATCAGACAAAATAGACTTTAAAGGCAAAACAATCATAAGAGACAAAGATGGACACTATATATTAGTAAAAGGGGTAATCATTGAAGAAGAAAGAGCAATCACAAACATGTATGGACCTAATTCTGGTACCTCAAAATATATGAAGCACACACTGGAGAAACTAAGTGGAAAATAGATTCCTCTACAATTATATTGGGGGACTTTAATACACCATTATCACCATTACACATAACATCTCAACAGAGACTCAATAAAGAAACAAAGACTTTGATTAATACATTAAAACATCTGGACCTAATAGACATATACAAAACATGACACCCAAATACAGTGGGATATACTTTCTTCTCGAGTGCACATGGATCATTTTCCAAGATAGACCACATGCTAGGCCACAGTAAAATGCTCATTGAATTCAGAAAGATATTATACAAAGTAATTTCTCTGATCACAATGGAAAGAAGCTGGAAATCAGTAAGGGCCAGAGAACCATATTAGACACAAGGATATGGAAATAAAACACCACACTCTTAGGAAAACAGTGGGTCAAAGAGGAAATCTCGAAAGAAATCAGTAACTAACTTGAAACAAATGAAAATGACAACACAGCATATCAGAACCTATGGAATGATGCAAAAGATGTACTGAGAATGAAATTTATGTATGTCAAAAAAGAAGAAAGACCTGCAACCAAAGACCTAACTACACACCTGTAGGAAGTAGAAAAACAACAACAAACTAACCTCAAAGGAAGTAGAAAGAAAGAAATAATAAAGATTAGAGCAGAACTGAAAGAAATAGAAAATACCCGAGAGAAAATAAACAAAACCAAAAGCTGGTTCTTTGAGAAGATCAATAAAATTGACAAAGTTGAAAACCAAAAAATGCATACAACTTACAAATGCAAAATAGTAAGAAGACAAAAGAAAGTCTTGCATTACCTATAGTAACTTTAAATATAATTGGATTATACTCCCTCGTAAAAAGACAGAGATTGGTAGAGTGGATAAAAAACAAGACCCACCTTGTAAGTCTCACAAGAGACCTACCTTAAATTCAAAGATACAAGTAGGTTGAAAGTGAAAGGATGGAAAAATATAACATGAAAGACAAAAGAGAGCTGAGGTATCCGTATTAACATTAGATAAAATAGACTTTAAGTAAAAACCTGTTACAAGGGACAAAAAGGTTCACTGCATACTGATAGTGGATGAATACAACAACACACAACAATGATAAATATGTATGCATCTAACTTCAGTTCCCCCAGATATATGAAGCAAATATTGACAGATTTGAAAGGAGAAACATACAGCTCTACTATAATAATTTGAGGTTTCCGTACACCATTTTAAGTAATGGAGAATTTAACAGAGAAAAAGAAGAATTGAATGACATGCTAAACCAGCTAATGCTAAGAGATATTTATAGAACACTTCACCCAACTGCAGTGGAATACACATTCTTCTCTAGTGCATGTGGATAATTCTCCAGCATAGGTCATATATTAGGCCACAAAACAAGACTCAATAAATTAAAAAACTTTGAAGTCATACAATGTTTCTTCTACACACAAAATGGAATGAAGCTAGATATAAATAACAGAGGAAGAAATGGAAAATTCACATATATGTGGAATTTAAACAAGCTACTGTTACAAAAACAATGGCTGAAAGAAGAAAATCAAGAGAGAAAGTAGGAAACATT
>PVKH010045635.1:0-10481 GCA_004027955.1 Chaetophractus vellerosus
CAGGCCTTCCCACTTTCATGGGTTTTTTCCTCCCTCACAGGTCTGCCGGTGAGGTTTCAGACTGCCCAGCCCCCTTCCCCAAGAACGGAACTCTGCCAACTGTGTTTCCAGCTAAGGCATAAAGAACTCATGACTTTATGCTGCACAGTCCAACTCACACTCCAGTTGCTTCCAGACCAATGGTGTTAATATTCCCATGCCCTAGGCTCCCTGCAAAGACCACTAGTGACTTTTTGAGTTTTTAAAACAGAATATCCTGGTGCTTTCACAGAGCATTAGGTAAAACCAGTGTTTTCACACTAATTCTCAGTGAAAAAAGGTACATTGCAGTCAAATGAGAAAGCAACTTGCTTTTTTTAAAACTGAATGTCCTTGTGCATTCACAGTGCATTAGATGAAACCAGTGTTTTGACATTGATTGGAAGGTAAGACATGTGCATAGCAGCCAATTAAACAAGTAACTTGATTGGTTTTTAAAAGTGAATATCCTATGCATTCCCAGAGCTTTTGGTGAAGCTAGTGTTTTTACATTGTTTTTAAGTGAAAAAGATTGTATAGGAACCAATTAAACAAGTGACTTGCTGAGTTTATAGAAGAGAATTCCTAACAGGTTGTTAGGTAAAACCAGTATTTTGACATTGGTTGTAAGAGAAAACAAGTGCATTGCAGTCAATGAAACAAGAAAATTGCTCAGTTTTGAAAAGTGAATAACTGTATATTCACAGAGCATTGGGTAAAAACAGTGTTTGAACATTGTAAGTTAAAACAAGTGAGTAGCAGCCAATTAAAGAAGTAAATTCCTTAGTTTTTAAATTGAGTACCCTGGTGAATTCACAGAACATTAAGTAAAACCAGTGTTTTCATATTTGTTGTATGTGAAAACCTGTTTATTGCTGCCAATTAAGCAAGGAACTCAGTTTTTAAAACTGAATATCCTGGTGTACTCACAGTGCATTAGATAATATCAGTGTTTTGACATTGATTGTAAGGAAACAACTGTGTAGCAGCCAATTAAAAGGTAACTCGCTTTGTTTTTAAAACACAATATTTTGGTGCATTCACAGAGCATTAGCTAAAACCAGGGTTTTGATGATGATTGTAGGGTAAACAATTGTGTAGCAGTCAATTGAACATGTAATTTGCTTAGATTTTAAAACTGAATATCCTGGTGCTTGTAAAGACCTTAAGGTGTTTTGACATTGATTGTAAGTGAAAACAAGTGTGGCAACCAATTAAATAAGTTAGTTACTTACTTTTAAAGGTGAATATCCTCGTGCATTCACAGACTGTTAGGCAAAACCTGTGTTTTCACATTGAGTGTAAGTAAACCCAAGAGCATAGCAGCCAATGAACAAGAAACTTGCTCAGGTTTCAAAATTGAAGACAAATGTATATTCACAAAGTATTTTTGCATTGATTGTAAGTGAAAACAAGTGTGTAGCAGCCAATGGCAAAAGAATCTTGCTTTGTTTTTAAAACTGAATATCTGGGTGCATTCACTGAGAGATAGGAAAACCAGTGTTTTGACATTTATGTAAGTGAAAACAAGTGGTTATCAGACAATTAAACAAGTAAATTGCTTAGTTTTTAAAACAGAAAGAGAATTTATATTCACAGTGTGTTAGGTAACACTGGTGTGTAGTCATTGATTGTAAGTTAAAACAACTGCATAGCAGCAAAGTAAGCAAGTAACTTGGTTAGATTTTAAAACTGAATACTCTGGTGCATTCAATGAGCATTAGGTTAAACCAGGGTTTTATATTGATTGTAAGTGAAAACAAGTTTGTAGTTGCCAATTAAGGAAGTAAATTTCTTTGTTTTCTAACCTGAATATCCTGGTGCACTCACAGAGTGTTAGGTGAAACCAGTGTTTCAACATTGATTGTAAGTGAAAACAAGTTCATTGCAGCCAATTAAGCAAGTAACTTGCTTAGTTTTTAAATTAGAATATCCTGGTGCATTCACAGTGCTTTAGGTGAAACCAGTGTTTTGACATTGATTGGAAGTGAATACACATGCATAGGAGCCAATTAAATAGGTAATATTCTTTCTTTCTAAAACTAGAATATCTTTCTAAAATTAGAAATATTTCTAAATATTTCTAAATATTTCTAAATATTTCTAAAATTAGAATATCTTGGTGCATTCACAGAGTGTTAGGTAAAACCAGGGCTTTGACATTGATTGTAAGTGAATCCAAGTGCATAGCAGCCAATTAAACAAGTAACTTGCATAGTTTGTAAAAGTGAATATCCTAGTGCATTCACAGAGCATTAGGTGAAACCATTCTTTTACATTGATTTTAAGTGAAAACAAGTGCATAGCAGCCAATTATACAAGTAACTTGATGTGTGTTTAAACTTGACTGACCTGGTGCATTCACAGACTGGTAAGTAAAACCAGTGTTTTGACATTGATTGTAAGCAAAACCAAGTGCACAGCCACCAATGAAACAAGAAATTTGCTCAGTTTTGAAAACTAAAGAACAATGTAAATTCACAGAGTGTTAAGTAAAAACAGAATTTGACATTGATTGTAAGTTCAAACAAGTTCGTAGCAGTCATTTAAAGAAGTAACTTGCTTAGTTTTTAAAACTAAATACCCTGGTGCTTTCACAGAGCATTAGGTAGAACCAATATTTTGTCATTGATTCTACATGAAAACAAGTTCAATGCAGCCAAATGAGCAAGAAAATTCTTTAGTTTTAAAACTGAATATCCTTGTGCATTCAAAGAGCATGAGGTAAAACCAGGGTTTTGATATTGATTGTAAGTGACAACATGTTCATTGTAGGCAATTAAACATGTAATTGCTTAATTTTTAATTTCAATATCCTGGTGCATTCCACAGAGTGTTAGGTGAAACCAGTGATTCAAATTGATTGGAAGTGAATACAAGGGCATAGCAGCCAATTATATTGGTAAAATGCTTTCTTTCTAAAACTGAATATCCTGGTGCATTCAAAGAGCATTAGGTAAAACCAGTGCTTTGACATTGTAAGTGAAAACAAGTGCATAGCAGCCAATTATACAAGTAACCCACTTAGTTTTTAAAAGTGAATATTGTGATGCAATCACAGAGCATTAGGTACAACTGTGTTTTTACATTGATTTTAAGTGGAAAAAATTGCATAGCAGCCAATTAAACAAGTAACTTGCTGAGTTTTTAGATGTGAATGTCCTGGTGCTTTCACAGGCTGTCAGGTAAAACCAGTGGTTTGACATTGATTGTAAGTGAAAACAAGTGCATAGCAGCCAATGAAACATTAAACTTGCACAGTTTTGGAAACTGAATAACAGTGTATATTAACAGTGTTTAGTAAAAACAGTGTTTTGACATTGATTGCAAGTTAAAACAAGTGAGCAACAGCTAATTACAGTAGTAACTTCCTTAATTTTAAAAACTAAACACCCTGGTGCATTCACAGAGTGTTAGGTAAAACCAGTGTTTTGACAAGATTGTAAGTAAAAAAGTACATTTCAGACGGTTAAGTAAGTAACTTGCTTAGTATTTAAAACTGAATACCCTGGTGCATTCACAGAGTGTTACATAAAACTAGAATTTTACATAGATTGTAAGTGAAAAAAAGTATGTAGCTGTGAATTAAGCAAGTAACTTGCTTTGTTCTCAAAACTGAATATCCTAGTGCACTCAAGGAGCATTAGGTAAAACCAGTGGTTTGATATTGATTGTAATTGGAAACATGCTCATTGCAGCCAATTAAGCAAGTAACTTTCTTAGTTTTTAAAACTGTATATCCTTGTGCATTCAGAGTTAGGTGAAATCAGTGTTTTGATATTGATTGTAATTGAAAACATGTTCACTGCAGCCAATTAACCAAGTAACTTGCTTAGTTTTTAAAACAATATCCTTGTGCATTGACAGAGCATTAGTTAAAGCCAAGGTTTTGAAATTTATTGTAGGTGAAATCAAATGTTCAGGCAACCAATTAGGAAAGTAACTTGATTAATTTTTAAAACTGAATATTCTGGTGCACTCAAAGAGCATTTGGTAAAACCAGTGTTTTGACATTGATTGTAAGTGACAATGAGTGCATAGCAGCCAATTAATCAGGTAACATGCTTTCTATATAAAATTGAATATACTGCTGTATTCATAGAGTGTGGGCTAAAACCACTGCTTTAAAATTGATTGTAAGTGAAAATGTGTGTAGTAGCCAATTAAACAAGCAATTTGCTTAGTTTCTAAAAGTGAATATTCCAGTGCATTCACAGAGCATTAGGTGAAATGTGTTGTTTTACATTAATTTTAAGTGAAAACAAGTGCATAGCAGCCAAATAAACAAGTAACTTGCTGAGTCTTTAAAAGCAAATGTCCTGGTGCATGCACAGACTGTTAGGTAAATCCAAAGTCTGACATTGATTGTAAGGGAAACCAAGTGTGTAGCATCCAATGAAATAAATAACTTTTTCAGTTTTGAAAACTGAGAAACAATGTATATTCACAGAGTGTTTGGTAAAAGCCATGTTTTTAAGTTGATTTAAAGTGAAAACAATTGTTTAGCAGGAAATTAAGCAGGTAACATGCTTTGTTCTTAAAACTCAATATCCTCATTCATTCACAGATTGTTAGGTAAAACCAGTGTTTTGACATTGTTTGTAAGTGAAAACAAGTGGTTACCCACCAATGAAACAAGTAAATTGTTTTTTCTCTAAAACTGAATATCTTGGTACATTCCCAGAGTGTTAGGTAAAAACAGTGTTTTAACATTGATTGATTGAAGGTTAAAAAATGAGTAGCAACCAATTAAAGAAGTAAATTTCTTAGTTTTAAAAATGAATACCCTGGTGAATTCACAGAGTGAATTCACAGAGTAAAGCCAGTGTTTTGATATTGATTGTAAGTGAAAACATGTTCATTGCAGCCAATTAATCAAGGAACTCACATATTTTTAAAACTGAATATCCTGGTGCACTCACAGTGCATTAGATAAAACCATTGTTTTGACATTGATTGTAAGGAAACAAGTGCATAACAGCCAATTAAACAGGTAACTTACTTTGTTTTTAAAACTAAATGTTTTGGTACATTCACAGAGCATTAGCTAAAACCAGTGTTTTGACATTGATTGCAAGTGTAAACTATTGCATAACAGTCAATTAAAGAAGTAATTTGCTTAGTTTTTAAAACTGAATATCCTGTTGTGTGCAAAGACCTTAAGGTAAAACCCATGTAATGACATCAGTTGTAAGTGAAAACAAGTGTGTAGCAGCCAATTAAATAAGTAAATTGCTTAGTTTTTAAAGGTGAATATCCTGGTGCATTCACAGACTGTTAGGTAAAACCTGTGTTTACACATTTACTGTAAGTGAACCCAAGTGTATAGCAGACAATGCACAAGAAACATGCTGAAGTTTTCAAAGTTGAAGGCAAATATATATTCAAAGAGTGTTTTTACATTGATTGTAACTGAAAACAAGTGTGTAGCTGAAAATTAAGCAAGAATCTTGCTTTGTTTTTAAAACTGAATATCCAGGTGCATTCACCAAGAGATAGGAAAACCAGTGTTTTGACATTATTTCTAAGTGAAAACAAGTGGTTATAAGATAATTAAAGAAGTTAATTGCTTATTTTTTTAAACTGAAAGTCAGTTTATATTCACAGAGCATTAGGTAACTCCAGTGTGGAGTCATTGATTCTAAGTTAATACAAGTGCATAGCAGCCAATTAAAAAAGTAACTTGGTTATATTTTATCACTGAATATGCTGGTGCATTCAAAGAGCATTTGATAAAACCAGGGTTTTATATTGAGTATAAGTGAAAACAAGTTTGTAGCTGCCAAGTAAGCAAGTAAATTTCTTCATTTTCAACCCTAAGTATTCTTGTGCACTCACAGAGTTTTAGGTAAAACCAGAGTTTTGAACACTGATTGTAAGTGAAAACAAGTTCATTGCAGCCAGTTAAGCAAGTAACTTGCTTAGTATTTAAAGCTGAATACCCTGGTGCATTCACAGAGTTTTAGGTAAAACTAGAGTTTTACATAGATTGTAAGTGAAAACAGGTGTGTAGCCTGAAATTAAACAATTAACTTGCTTTGTTTTCAAAACTGAATATCCTGGTGTACTCAAGGAGCATTAGGTAAAACCAGTGTTTTGATATTGATTGTAATTGAAAACATGCTCATTGCCACCAATTATGCAAGTAACTTGCTTAGTTTTTAAAATAATATCCTTGTTCATTGACAGAGCATTAGTTAAAACCAGGGTTTTGATATTTATTGTAAGTGAAAACAAGTGTTCAGGCAGCCAATTAGGAAAATTACTTGGTTAATTTTTAAAGCTGAATATCCTGGTGCACTCAAAGAACGTTAGGTAAAACCAGTGTTTTGATATTGATTGTAAGTGTAAACAAGTGTATAGCAGCCACTTAATCAGGTAACATGCTTTCTATTTAAACTGAATATACTGCTGTATTCATAGAGTGTTAGCTAAAACCAGTGCTTTAACATTAATTGTAAGTGAAAACATGTGCATAGCAGCCAATTTATCAAGTAACTTGCTTAGTTTTTAAAAGTGAATATCCCAGCGCATTCACAGAGCATTAGGTGAAACCTGTGTTTTTACATTGATTTTAAGTCAAAACTGGTGCATAGCAGCCAATTAAACAAGTAACTTGCTGAATTTTTAAAAGTGAATGTCCTGGTCATGCACAGACTGTTAGGTAAATCCAGTGTTTTACATTGTAAGGGAAACCAAGTGTGTAGCAGCCAATGAAATAATTAACTTGCTCAGTTTTGAAAACTGATAAACAATATATATTCACAGAGTGTTAGGTAAAAGCAGTGTTTTTATGTTGAGTTTAAGTGAAAACAATTGTGTAGCAGCCATTAAGCAGATAACATGCTTTGTTTCTAAAACTCAATATCCTCATGCATTCACAGATTGTTAGATAAAACCCATGTTTTGACCTTGTTTGTAAGTGAAAACTTGTGATTATCTGCTAATTAGGAAGTAACTTGCTTTGTTTCTAAAACTGAATATCCCTGTGGATTAACATAGTGTTAAGTAAAACCAGTGTTTTTACATTCTTTGTAACTGAAAAATGTGTAGCAGCCAATTAAACAGGTAACATACATTGTTTCTAAAAGTGAATATTCTGGCACATGCACAGACTGTTAGGTTAAACCTGTGTTTTGACATTGATTGTAAATGAAAACTAGTGTGTAGGCTTCTAGTTAAGCAAGTAACATATTTACATTTAAAACTGAATATCATGGTGCACTCAGTGCATTAGGAAAATCAGTGTTTTGACATTGATGTAAGTGAAAACAAATGCTTAGCAGCTAATTAAACAGGTAACATGCTTTGTTTGGAAAACTGAATATCCTGGTGCAATCACAGAGCATTACATAAGACCAGTGTTTTTACATTGATTGTAAGTAAAAGAAGAGCATAGCATCCAATAATGAAGTAACTTGCTTAGTTTTTTAAAACTGAATAGGTAGGTGCATTCACAGAACATTAGGTCAAACCAGTGTTTTGTCAATGATTGTAAGTGAAAAAAATTTCATTGCAGCCAATTAAGCAAATAATGTGCTTAGTTTTAAAAGTAAATATTCTGGTGCATTCACAGAGCATTAGGTAAAACCTGAGTTTTGACTTTGATTATAAGTGAAAACAAGTGCATAGGCAGCTAATTATGCAAGTATCTTGTTTCATTTTTAAAAATGAATATCCTGGTGAGCTCACAGAGTGTTAGGTAAAACCAATGTTTGGCATTGATTTTAAGTGAAATCAAGTGGTTATAAACCAATTAAACAAGGAACTTGCTTAGTTTTTAAAACTGAATATCCTACTGCATTCACAGAGTTCAGGTAAAACCACTCTTTTGATAATGATGGTAAGCGAAAGTATGTTCATTGCAGCCAATTAATCAAGTAACTTGCTTAGTTTTTATGATTGAATATCCTTGTGAATTCACAGATCATTAGGTTAAAACAGGGTGTTGACATTGATTGTGAGTGAAAACAAGTGTGTAGGCAGCCAATTAGGAGAGTAACTTGCTTAATTTTAAAAATAGAATATCGTGGTGCACTCAAGGGTGTTAGGTAAAACCAGTGTTTTGACATTGATTATAATTGAAAACAAGTGCATAGCAGCCATGGAAACAGGTAACATGCTTTGTTTTTAAAACTGAATATCCTCTTGCATTCACAGAGTGTTAGCTAAAACAAGTGTTTTAACATTGATTGTATTTGAAAACATGTGTGGAGCATCCAATTAACCAAGTAACTTCCATAGTTTTTAAAGGTGAATATCCTAGTGAATTCACAGAGTGTTATGTAAAACCAGTGTTTTGACATTGACAGTAAGTGAAAAAATTGCATTGTTTTCAAAACTGAATATCCTGGTGCACTCAAGGAACATTAGGTAAAACCAGTGTTTTGATATTGATTGTAATTGAAAACATGCTCATTGCTACCAATTAAGCAAGTAACCTGCTTAGTTGCTTAGTTTTTAATACTGAATATTCTCATGGATTCGGAGTGTTAGATGAAACCAGTGTATTGATATTGATTGTAATTGAAAACATGTTCATTGCAGCCTATTAATCAAGTAACTTGCTTAGTTTTTAAAAGAATATCCTTGTGCATTCATATAGCATTAGTTAAAACCAGGGCTTTGAAATTTATTGTAAGTGAAAACAAGTGTGCAGGTAGCCAATTAGGAAAGTTACTTGATTAATTTTAAAACGGAATATCCTGATGCATTCAAAGAGCATTAGGTAAAACCAGTGTTTTGACTTTGATTGTAAGTGACAAGTGCATAGCAGCCAATTAATCAGGTAGCATTCTTTCTATTTAAAACTGAATATACTGTTGTATTCATAGAGTGTTAGCTAAAACCAGTGCTTTAACATTGATTGTGAAGTGACATCATGTGCATAGCAGCCAATTAAACAAGTAACTTGCTTAGTTTTGAAAAGTGATTATCCCAGTGCATTCACAGAGCATTAAGTGAAACCTGTGTTTTTATATTGATTTTAAGTGAAGACACATGTGTAACAGCCACTTAAACAAGTAGCTTGCTGAATTTTTAAAAGTGAATGTCCTGGTGAATGCACAGAGTGCTAGGTGAATCCAGTGTTTTGAAATTGATTGTAAGGGAAACCAAGTGCATAGCAGCCAATGAAATAAGAAAGTTGCTCATTTTTGAAAACTGAAAAACAGTGTATATTCACAGAGTGTAAATTAAAAACAGTGTTTTGACATTGATTGTAGGTTAAAACAAGTGAGAAGCATCCAAGTAAAGAAGTAAATTCCTTAGTTTATAAACTGAATACCCTGGTGAATTCACAGAGTGATAGGTAAAACCAGTGTTTTGATGTTGATTGTAAGTGAAAATATGTTCATTGCAGTCAATTAAGCAAGGAAATAACTTAGTTTTTAAAACTGAATATCCTGGTGCACTCACAGTGCATTAGGTAATACCAGTGTATTGACACTGATTGTAAGTAAATAAGTTGTAGCGACCAATTAACTAGGTAACTTGCTTTCTTTTTGAAACTCAATATTTTGGTGCTTTCATAGAGTATTAGCTAAGACCAGGGTTTTGAAGTTGATTTTAAGTGTAAACAATTGTGTAGGGGCCGGCTCGATAGCCCAGTGGATAGGGCGCTGGCATACCACATGGGAGGCCCTGGGTTCGATTCCTGGGGACCTCTACTAGCAGGCAGACCGCCTTGAGAATGGCAAGCTGCCATGGGTGGGCCGGAGCTGCCATGGGCAGGGCAAGAAGCTGCCATGGACATGGCAAGAGCCGCCACGGGCAGGGCAGGTCGCCCATGGATGGAGCACAGCCAGCCACCCGTGAACTGAAAGCCGGCCGTGAACGGACGCAGAGACCGCCCAAAAGCAGGGAAAGCCACGCCTGCACAGTGTCCACTCTTGGTGCATCGCCACAGCAGGGGGGAGGGGAGATATGTAATAAAATAAATAAATCTTAAAAAAAAAAAACAATTGTGTAGCAGTCAATTAAACAAGTAATTTGCTTAGTTTTAAAACTGAATATCCTGGTGCATGCAAAGACCTTAAGGTAAAACCTGTGTTTTGACATTGATTGTAAGTGAAAACAAGTGTGTAGCAGCCAAATAAATAAGTAAATTGCTTAGTTTTTAAAGGTGAATATCCTGGTGCTTTCACAGACTGTTAGGTAAAACCTGTGTTTTCAAATTGACTGTAAGTGAAACCAAGTGCATAGCAGCCTATGAACAAGAAACTTCCTCAGATTTCAGAATTGAAGACAAATGTATATTCACAGTGTTTTTACATTGATTGTATGTGAAAACAAGTGTGTAGCAGCCAATTAAGCAAGAATCTTTCTTTGTTTTTAAAACTGAATATCCAGGTGCATTCACCGAGAGATAGGAAAACTAGTGTTTTGACATTAATTGTAAGTGAAAACAAGTGGTTATCAGACAATTAAACAAGAAAATTGCTTAGTTTTTAAAACTGAAAGAC
>PVKH010045636.1:0-10480 GCA_004027955.1 Chaetophractus vellerosus
GGTTTCTTATTTAAGCAGAAACGAGTCAATGTGTTGTGCCATCATTTTCTTATGCAAGCAGCACAGGGTAAATGTAGTCTGTGAAAATGAAGCCGGAGGGGAAGCCATTGCCCTTGAATAATTAATTGTTTCATCTTCTCTTGCAAAAATTGGTTTATTATCTCAAATGGAACTCCTTCAATTCTCATTACCCTGTATATAAGTGACATTTAAATAAATGTCTTCTGGCATCCTGCATGGCTTCTTTGTTCTTTGGAAACCTCTCCTGCATGCGAGATCAGGAAACCTGTGCTGGAAAGAGCACAACTCCGCAGTCACAGTCATTTATCATTGCTCTGTTCTGTTATTACTGTTCTAATGGCAGCCTGAACTTGGTTATTTGAGGAGAAATGATTGGTGAACTGACATTTCTTTCACTATTTTTTGCTCTATTGAATCAAGCTAGAATTTTTCAGTTAGGTGAGAGAGTAAAACTACACTAAATGGAGACAGGCTTCCACTGAGTGTGCCCCCCTTGATATATTCTTGATGTTCAGTATTCTAAGATACAGCGGTTTTTACATGCCATATATTACGTGGAATTATGTTTCGTAAAATATTAATTACTGCTAACCTTTTAAAACAATTTTAGAATGTTAGAATTGGAGATATGCCTCCCTAAAGTATAGATAATGGGATAAAAATTTACAGAGTTAATGTTAAGAAGCCAAAAGGATGTTTCTGAGGCAGGAGGAAAATGAAATGAGTTTACAAACAGGTCTATTTTGGAAAAAATAGAAAAGAAGAAAATGAACTTCATATGTAATGGACAGTCCCATTTGTGTAAAATGTGTGTCCATTGCCAAGATGTCCAGTTACAAAGATACAGAAAGTTTAAGAATTTATCTCTATGTTTAATGTATTTTTCTAAGGTCTTTTTCTTCCCTGCTCCTCAAGGCAATCCCTGTTGTTATCGGTTGAACTGTATTTCTCAAAAAGTCATGTTCAAGTCCAAACCCCTGGTTCGTGAATGTGAACTTACTTAGAAATAGAGCCTCTGAATATGTTATTAATAAGAGGCCAAGTTTGATTAGAGTGTGTCCTATTCCAGAATGACCCGTGTCTTTATAAGACAAGAAAAGACACAGACAGGTGCCAGGGGTTTCACCATGGGACAGCTGAAGCAGACAACACTGTGGCTTACTGGTAAACCAGGAGAAAGGCATGGAACAGAATCTTCCCTACAGATTTTGGAGACAGACTGGCCCTGCCATCACTTTGATTTTGGACTTCTGGCCTCCAGAAATAAGAGACAATCAATTTCTGTTGTTTTAAGCCACCCAGTTTGTGGTAATTTGTTATGGGAGCCACGAGAAATGAAGATACCTGTGAACTGCCTTTTCAAATGTTGCTCTCTGCCATGTACTCTTCCAAAATGATTTGCATAACTTGCAAGAGTGATATGTATCTGTAGATCTTCCCTGAGCTTAGATAATTGTAATTTAAGGCAAAGCTAAGTGTGGATCTCTCAAAGGCAGGGTCCAAAATGCAATTCTACCTCCAAGGGGACACTGCTGATTCCTCAAAATTAGGGCAAGTGGGGGAGAAGCCCCCAGAGTCCTTTAAACTGGGAATCCGTGGTCCTGGGAGAACTTCAGCTTCCATAAACTATCAGAAAGAAAGCAATAAAAGGAGAACTTTTCATATCAAAATTCATGAAAGCTGTCCTCAAGGGAAAATGCACAATCTCATATGCCTTAATTACTTCATCAGAAAGGCTAAAAATAAAGGAACCCTGTATTTATTGAAAAAATATGGGGTGGGGGAGGAAGGATGGTAAGAGAAAAAGAATAATAATAGGGAGATGGATTTTATAAAGACAAAAGATAAAATTAACAAATTTGATAGAAAATAAATTGTACCAATTAAACCAAAAGTTAGCTTTTTAGAAGGCCAAGAAAATATATAAACCTCTCTATGAACCTGATGAATGCAAAAAGAGAGGGATAAATACCATAAAAGATTAGAAATGAGACAGGAGACATCATCACAGATACAGGCAATTAAATTTATACAAAGAGAATGCCACATCCAACTCCATGGCAATATAATGTAAAATTTCCTATCAAAATGCAAATTAGGACAAGAAAATATAATGATTTCCTTAGAAAAATTGCAAATATGATTGAAGATCATCACTTTTTTTAAAAGGCACTAGAGGCATGACATATGACTTCACAACTAAATTCTATCTAATCTTTAAATAATTTATTTCAGTGATATTTAAAGTATTCAAGACCATAAAAGAAAGAAAAAGATGGAATATCACTCAAATTCTTTGAGAAGCTATTATCATAAGGCATCTTATAATAGAATTAAAAGAGAAAATATAAATCAACCTGATAAAGTGTTCAGAACTAGAATCCAGCAGTATCTTAAAAAACAATTAAAAATAAGTTCAAAATAATCAAGAGTGCAATGGCAGTTCAATAATAGTAAAATGATTGACATAATTTCTTGCATCATCAAATCAAGAGAGAAAACTCAATTACTTAGCTTAATGTTTTCAGGTTCCATCCACACTACAGTGTGTTTTAGAACTTCATTTCCTTTTATAGCTCAATAATATTCCAGGGTACGTGCCTTAGTTTCCCAGCTGCTATGACAAATACCACACAGTGTGTTGACTTGACAAGGGGAATGTATTGTCTCAGGGTTTTGGAGGCTGGAAGGCTTGCTGCATCCCAAGGTCGATAGCTTTGGGCTGGCGGGCATTGCTTGGCTTCTTTGGCTTTGCTGTCATATGACCATGTCTTATCCTGTCTCTTCCTGGCTCCAGCTGACTCTCAGCTTCCAGCAAATCCCCATGACTTTCCCTTTTATAAGGCCTCCGGTAATGGGATTAAGACCTATCCTGATTGAGTGGCCACACCTTAATGGAAAATAACATCTTCAAATGGTCCTATTTACAATGAGTTCATATCCACAGGGATGGGCTTAAGGTTAAATTATGTATGGGGTACATAACTCAACCTATCACACTCTACATCCTCGCCAACAATAATGAGTATAAAATTGTACTTTTAATTTATATTTCCCTAACTAATAATGAGGTTAAACAAAGTCATATTTTAGTGTGTCCTCTGTGAATTGCCTCATCATGCCTTGGTCCATTCTCTACTGGTTTATTTACCTTTTTCTTACTGATTTAAGAGACATTTTTAATATATATTTTGATACAAATATTTTGTTGGCTTTATAAATTGAAATTTTCTTCTTCCACTGTATGGCTTATTTGTGTGTTTTTTTGATGAATGGAAGTTTTTAATATAAGTGAATCACATTTCTCAACCTTATCCTTTAGGTTTGTATTTTTGCATCTTATTTACGGCATCCATCTAATCTTTTAAATTTTAAAATTTTGCCTTTCACATGTAAATCCTTAATCCATCCCAACTTGATTTTTCCCCCATGGTAACCACTTGTCTTAGTGCCATTTATTCAATAACTCCTCTTTTCCCAACAGATATACAGGACCAGCTATTTATAGATGGTTCTTTTTAAAATATATATCTGGTATATTCCTGGGCCTTCTATTCTCTTCTAAGGATCTATTAGTTTATATCTGCACCAATATCACACTCTCTTAATTGCCATCATTTTATAACAAGCCAAGTAACAGTAAAGATTTATGACTTAATTTTGAGCCTGTAGAACAGTCAAATATCATATTATAATTTAAATAATTTATTAATATAACTATTTCATGATAAAATGATAATTTAGTAGTAAAAATAAGAATTTAATATAAAATATAGCATAGGTAGATTATATATTTGATGTATTAATAAGTATTATGTTTTAATTATAAGATACAATATCTTTCAAAAAAAGTTTTATAATTTTCTCTATAAATGTCTTCCTCTTATTCTGTTAGATTCATTCCTAGTTAACTTATTAACTAGCTCCCCTAGTTGTTTTTTTCATTTGTTTGCTTGTTGTTTGTTTTTCTGTTTTGTTTTTAGGAGGCACCAGGCACTGAACCCAGGACCTCCGATGTGGAAAGCAGGTGCTCAACCACTTGAACCACATCTGCTCCAGAACATCTTTTTTAAACATTGTATTTCTGAATGTTTGTGCTAAAATATAGAAATTCAGTTTACAGTTGTAAAGTAAACTTACATCTCATAATCTTTCTAAATGCTGTTATCAATTTAATAATTTATCTATAGATATTTTGAGGTGTTTTATATAAATAGTATATACTATATGCACATAATAAAAGATTTGTGAGATTTGCATTAGGAATTCTCAGCTATGATTACTTTTCTTTTCCCTACTCTGTCCAGAAACAAGGCTGACATTAAAATGTATCCACACAGACTCCCTTCATAAGTCATTTTATCTCATAATCACCCATTAGGACCTTTGCTTTGTGTTCATTTCTAATTTGAACTCCCACTCTGTGAGAGCTCAAGATATGACCCCAGCTCTAGGTCACCAGAAATCCTGTTCTCATTGAAGGTACAGGTACCAGTGAAAATCTACCAGTATATTTTCACTTTCCTCTTGCTCCTTGACTCTGAAGAGTACTCTTCTTTTCATCTAGCTCATCCATGCACTTTTTAAAAAAGAAATTTAAAAATATTTTATCTAACATTTGCTCAATTGGGAAGGATTTCTGTGACTATCCAGAGTTCCATATTGCCAGAAATGAATTTAAAAATAAAAGCAATAAAGAAGAAAAAAGTGAAGAATGTGAAGATGAGGCAAAGTTTAAGAAGATGAAAAAGATGATGATGAAGGTGAAGAAGAGGAAGAAGAAGCAGAAGAAAAGGAAGAAGAAAAGGAGAAGAAGAAGAAGAAATTGTCAAAGAAAGGGATGTGTTGGCCAAGGTGAATAGAGAAAATTTGGAAAGGTATTAAATAAGTTATGTAACAGAGGGGTAGATATGATTTATAGGCAAAGATGTCCCCAGAACTCTTATTATACAAAGATAAAAAGAGAAACAAGGATATCTTTATAGCCATCATGAAATCAGCATATGTGGAAGTGAAAAGGAAGCTGAAAAGAGGCCTAAAACCAAACCCAAAATCAGTGAACTAAATTCCTAAAAACTTTAGTGGAGAGAAGGGAGAAGGAGAAAGAATTTCTAAGAAATTGCGATTGGTGAAAGGAAAAGCATATGAAGTCAAGAAAAATCATGAGCCTCATCTTGAAGTTGCCACACACACAAGGATATATGCTACCTATTCACGTTATCTGAAAAGTAAAAAGTCAGAGCTGCCTTCTAGATGGAAAACAAAAAGCTAGATTGCAAAAGCATTCGTGAACCAATCGTTTGAAGTCACACTGATGTGAATAAAAGCTCAAAGTATCTTAGAGGGCTTTCCAACACTTAAATAGCTTCTTAATAAAACATCCCCTGAAGTACCATTCTAGACACTATAAGCCTTTTTAATAAGAAAACATGAACTTACCCTGACCAGGGTAAGGAAAGTCTGTCAGTGCCCAGAAGATAGAGCATGCCAGGTCGAAGAAGCACCAAAGGCAGTTAGCACTGACTTATTTTTAAAAATGAACTTACTTTTAGAACTGGTTCGAACTTGCTGGAAGCATGACCGGCTTTCTTTTGTCCCTGGCCTGGTTTTCTCTAGAGCCCCGCCATTTTGAACACACAATTGCAGTTGCAGAGCCCATGTGAGGTGTGCCCACTGAGTGTGGGTATTTGTCATGCATCAGCCTCCAAACCTATGTTCACCTCTCCTGTTGACCCTTATTGGAGAGAACTCTGAAGATGAAGAGGACTTAATGAAACTTGAATTAGACCTTTTGCATTTTATAAATGAAGGAACGAGACATTTTTAAATGTCTACATAACTGATAACATTTCAAAGAGAACATTATGCATAGATAAAATTTCCATGTGTTCTTATAGAAAAAAACATTTTTTATTCATGTACTCTAACAAAATACAAGTAGGGTGTATGTTTTTAATCTATTGATATACCATACCAAAGTGACACAAATTTCTCAACCTTGATTGTTTCCTTAACAAATTTGCTGAGAGAGCTGTCCATATCAGCATTACAAATGTAATCTATTTTGTTGCTCTTACATCATAGCCTATCATAGAGATGTATTAATACATAAATGTGTCATACAGATATATCAGTTCAGTTCTCTGTTGATGAATATTTCTATGTTGTGGCCCTGGTTTGCTTTTATTAACAGCTGTGTAAAGAACAGCTTTTTGCATACCTTGATGTACTTTTCCCAGGACACATGAAATAAAATACTATGCACGTTGTTATTTCACTGAATTATTTAGCATTGTTTGTCTATTTCTTCTGGTGTGCCATGAGTGTTGATCAATTAGGATTGCTTGCTTTGCTGGATGTGACAAAAATATCAAAGTACAGTAGCTTAAAAAGATAGCAATTTGTGTATGGACTCACTGGTATGAACTAAATATGATGAGTAAACTCATGGAGTTAAACTCTAGAGTACAGGCTGTAGGAGACAGAATATGAGTGGAGAAGGGGGACCTGATGCTGAATGTAGATAGAATGTTTAATAAGGGGGATTGTAAATGTGGGGAAATGGTGAGAGTTGATGGTAACACATTGCAGTGAGTATAACTAACACTGCTGATTTATAAATATGATTGTGACTGAAAAGGGGCAGTCTAGGATGGTTTGTGGATAAAATACACAAAGTATAATTGATGGACTATAGATAGCAATATTATGATTTTCTTACATCATTTGTAACAAATGTGTCACACCAATATAAGGTGCTGGTGGTGGGGCGATGCATGGGAATTCTGTATGGTAGGCATAATTTTTTTTTTTGTAAACTCACAACTTCGATACTAAAAAAAGATAGTAATTTGATTCCTAATACCTCCAGAAAAAAAAAATGATCCTTGACTACTGGACAGTCCAGGGCTGAAGTGCCATTTCCTTGATGAGAAGGGAACCAGAACTCTTTTGGCCTACTCTGGCACTTCCAGGGTATGGCAAGGGGCTTCCTCAACCACAGAGCTCTAACAAGCATACGTGGGTCCAGTGGAAAGAAGACAGACAGAGAAGGGGAAAATATGAGATGGTTGTGTTTTTTTTAAAATGATTGCTCAGAAAACACACAAAATACTTCAAATTTACCATTTGCCAGATCATGTTGTTTGGCCATACCTAGCTGCAAGAGAGGCTGGGAATGTCACATTTCGGCAGTGTGCATTGTTGTCCTGGATAAATTAGAAGATTATGTAACTAAGGAAAAGGGGGAGAATGATATTGTGGTAAACAGCTAACAGATTCTGCCACAAAATGCTTTGTGCATCAGGGAAAGGATAAGTTCTCACGGGAATTTTAATATTTTATGAAGTTAAAATCTACATTTTATTGGAATCATGTTGAATTTCAGATTAATTTAGAGAAAAGAAATGCTTTTATATTAGGTCAAGAATGAAATTTTTAATAAGAAATTTGTTGAACATGACCAAAGCATGTTATGGATAAGTAGATGAACCAAATTTAATTCCGGCAAACTGTGCTAAACCTTATTTGATGGGATAATAGATTCTCTAAAGAGGTGTATCCTTAAATGTGTATAATTGATATGGCCCACTTCACCAGGTTGTGATTCAAATATAGGCACATCTCTTTTATTTAAGCAATTCATTTCTGAACATCACACTCCTATTAGTGAGAAAGTCAATAGCTCCCTTTCAGCCCATCCTCCTGTGCCCTCCTCAAGGTTGGGTTGGGTTTGGATTTACTCAGTTCAAAGTGGAGAGAGCCACCTCAAATTCCAGATTCAGTGGGAGAATTTAGCAGTCCAATGGACTGATCCCCCTGCTGCTTCTGTCGCTGCCAATGGATGGTCCTGAGAAAACCACAACAACTGTTCACTGCTGTGGTAACTTTGCCATTCCAAATCTCTGTGGGACTCTGTATTAGTCAGCCAAAGGGGTGCTGATGCAAAGTACCAGAAATCAGTCAGCTTTTATAAAGGGTATTTATTTGGGTAGAAGCTTACAGCTAAAAGAATCCATCTCAAGGTACCATACGAGGTACTTTCTCACCCAAACTCTGCTGCCACATGTTGAAGCAAGATGGAGGGCAACATCTGCAAGGGTTCAGCCTTCCTCTTCTTCTTAAGGTTCCATGGGTCCAGCTTCTTCCCATCTCATCTGTAGGCTGGCATAGGGCTCGTCTCTCTTCCTGGGTTTCATTTCTTTCTGGGTTCAGCTGCTCTGCCTTCTTCACAAGGTCAGCTGTAAACTACCAGGCAAAGGGCTCATTTCTCTTCCTGGGGCCGCTGCCATGTCTGTGGAGCTGTCTCTCTTCCTCTGTGTACCTTCTTCTGTGTATCTGCTTCCATGTTCTTGATTGAGCATCCATTTATATAGCCCACCAAGGGGGTGGGGACTCAACTCTGCATACCCTAATGACATGGTCAAATCAAAGCCCTAATCTTAACATAATTTAATCAAAGGCATCCCAGCTGGATCTAATACAGTCAAAGGGTATCATGCCCAGAGGAACAGACCAGTTTACAAACATAATCTATATCTCTTTTTGGAATTCATAAATAATCTCAAACTGCCACAGGCTCTGTGCTTGGATCTCAAAGTTATACCTTGTAAGCCATGTTCTCGTGGTCAGCAGTCTACTAAAGCTTGGTAGGATGCTAAAAGACTCAGAAGTAGCCTGCCCCTCAGTGTTGAGTGCTTATCATCACTGCAGACAACCCTTTCCCTCCTGGAGAGTTCTACTTGGGCATTTGTCTCCATTCCACAGATGTTTCTAACTTCAAACTTAGCACAGGCTAACGTCTTGGTCTTTCTACCCTTTTATCCCTTTATACCCTCTGTCTTAATATAACCTTTGCATGTCTTATGTGGTAGGTAGAGTAACTGTTCCCCAAAGAGGCCCATGTCCTAGCCCCTGAAACCTGTGAATATGCTATGGGGCAAGGCCAACAATAATGAAGATGGCTAATCGCTGACCTTAAAATAGGGTGAGTAGCCTGGATTATCCAGGTGGGCCTGATGCAATCCCAAGGGGATTTAGAAGTAGAAGAGGGAGGCGGGAGAGTCTGTGTCAGGGTGATTTGATGTGAGGAAGATCCATCCCCCGCTGCTGACATTGAAGGTAGAGGAAAGGGTCCAGTAGCCTGGGAATGCAAGAATCTTCTAGAAAGTGGGGAAGGCAAAGAAATAGATTTTACCCCTGGAGATTCCAGAAGGAATGCACTTCTGTCAACTCATTGATTTTAGAGTATCAGATGTCTTGAAGACTTTACATCAATAGAAACCCTGGGGGAAGAGGGACACAAAGCAAGGAGTGCAGGCAGCCTCTAGAAGCTTGGAAAGGCAAGGGACTGGATTCTCCGCCAGGTATGCCAAAAAGAATGTACACGCCAGCACCTTGTTTTCAACCCAGGAAGACCGAGTCAGACTCTTGACCTACAGAACTGTAACACAGTAAATGTGTGCTCTTTTAGCACAAATTATAGCAGTAATAGAAAACTAACCTACCTTATCTTTGCTTAAATAAGAGGCCATAGGAGTACCTCTGCAGGACAGAGAGGCCTCCCAAAGTGCCTCTCCACTTCTGCCTACGCGGAGAAGCCGCTGGCAAACAATTCGGACTTAAAAGGGACCCCTCTATCTAAATTTGGAAGTGATGTAACCATTTTTAACACTGAGCCTAGCTTCTGGTTTCCATGCATGTACACTCACACTTGAGTTTGGGTTGGTGCAGCCTTTTTTTTTTTTTTTTAACTAAGCCCTTAAGAAAAGGAAAAGAGGAGGGGAGGGGAGTGAAGGGGAGGGGAGGGAAGCTATAGAGTCTGAATTTCATAGTTCAAAACTTTTAGCTTCCTGCAGAATACTAAAATTGAATTTTGCTTCAAGGGATCCTGTGCTGCTATTTCAACCCCACTGTGACAGCAGCTAAACCTCTCAAGAAGGGGTTTTAGTCTTATTCTAAAAGCTTCTTTGTAAGACTTCAGGAGAAGCAACCAAAGCAGGCTGAGCTTGATATTCTGCATCTTTGTTATTCAAATCATTGCAGAAAGCAAAGAGGAAGTATTTACTCAGCTAAGACGTATAAAATTTGCATAGCAAAGGGATGGCAGCCTTGTTACTGCATAATAAAATAGAATTGTTCTGCCAGGATAAGTTCAGCTGTGAATATAGTGGTTTTCTCCGTCTGAGTGTTCCATGCGCCCAATTAATATAGGAACCAGTCAGGATTCTGAGAATAAACCAGAAAGTTTATTTTTATAAGAAATGTAATTTACCAGAGAAACTAAGAGGATGTTTTGCAAAACTTTGAAAACATAAGCCCAATTGACAAGGATGAGCGCCTACCTGAGCGTTAGATACAAAGTGTGGGGACCTAGGGGAAAAACATAGCCCAGGTTCTCCAGGTCAGTCAGAACTAGATCCTCCCAATTTTTGTATTTATTAGAGTATGAGAGCTAAGT
>PVKH010045637.1:0-10481 GCA_004027955.1 Chaetophractus vellerosus
ATAGAGAGAGAGAGAGAGAACATCATGGAAGCATGAAGCTGAAATCAATGAAACCCAGAAGAGAAGGGAGAGACCAGCAGATACTACAATGTGCCTTGCCTTGTGATAGAGGAGCCCAGGATAGCCAGCAGCTGGCCTTTGGGAAGAGAGCATCCCTTGATAATACCTTGATTTGAACATTTTCTCAGCTTCAAACTGTAAGCTAATAAACTCTGATTATTTAAGCCAACCCATTTCATGGTATCTGCTTTGAGTAGTCTTGAAAACTAAACCACCATTCCAATACTAATTTTGGCTCCGTCATTCCACTATAACATTCCTCAAGACCACCATTTACCTTATTATAACTAAATCCAAAGGTCACTTACTAGTCTATCTTATTTGACATTTCAGCAACCTTTAATACTGTGACCATGGAGATAATAAATTTATTTAACAACTTATATGGCACAGGGTCCAAGCTATCAGAACAGAAGCTCACTGTTATAATGTGCTCATGAATAACAACTGAATGTAAGCTCTACGGTTTTACCAACTTCCTCCTTCTTAAAACACTGCTTTGCTTTGGTCATGATACACCTTCAAATTCATTCAAACTCTCCTCTGCTAGCTCATCTTCCTCTTCCTCAGTTCTCAGCCCTTAACTCAGCCATAACTCAGCCTTCTTATTTTTTGTTTGTATTTTCTCCATTTATAATCTCATCAATGCACATGGATTCCACTAGCATTACATGCAGGTGTTTCACAAATTCATATCTCCAACCCATCCCAAGCCTAGCCCCTAAACTCTAAAGCTGTATATACAATTTGCTATTCAATAGCTTTACATGGAAATCTCCCATATACTTCAGATACAGTATGTCCAAGATCATATTGAACGCGATCTTTTCCCCAAATCCCAAAGCTCAAATCAATGAATGTTACCACTATCTACCCAGTTGCTCAAGGTAGAAACCTAGATGTGATCTTTTTTGCCTTCCTCTCACCCCTCTAATGTAGTGATATCTAATGTATTACTTTGCCCAGTTGATTTCAGCTCTTAAATTCCTACATCTGTGCACTGGTACCATTGTATTCTGAGTGTCAGGGCTAATACAGTGCTCTGAAGAAAACTTCTTGGACTACTATGATAACCTTTCAACTTGTCTCCATAAGACCTCTCATGCCTCTTGGTAATCTGATCTACTCAGTAACAAGAGATATATCTTTTGCAGATTGCAAATCTGATTGTATCACTTAAAATTCTTCAATGAGTTCCACTGCTCTTGGGTTTAAGCCCAACATCATTACCTTGAACCAGGAGGCTTATGCAAATCTGAGCTCTGCCTGCAGTTCTACTCATCTCTTCCCAGGTCTGCAGACACCTTGACTTTATTTCAGATCCTCAAGAATCTGTTCTATTTTCTGCCCCAGGTCCTTTGCACATACTGCTTCCTTGCCTGGAATAAGCCTGTGCATGTACACACACACACACACACACACACACACACACACCTAATCAACTGCTTTTCATGCTAACCCAGTTCAAGGGGCCCATCCTCAGCAAAGAATTCCCTGATACCCTAGTCAGATCAATATGCTTTATTTTGTGTTCTCATATTACCTGTTGATTTCCTTCATGTCTTTTAATTAAACAGTCATTTTTGTGATTATCTTAAGTCCCTCTCTCCCTACTAGACTATAAACTGCAGGAGAGCAGGACCATGATGAATTTTGCTCATTTTATCCACAGCATGCAGCACAGTGCCTCACACAAAGGTAGCACTTCCTGAAGGCATGTTGAATGAAAAATGACAAAGAAGGGTTTATAGAGAGTCTGTGGTTAGTCTTGAGAGACTTGTTAACAAGAAAATAAAATGATTTAAAATCTATAAAGCACTTTCACATATATAATGTCATTTTAGTTATACAATTGCCTATAAGATGAGCTGGTAGCATTTCATTGCCAATTTACAAAGCTCTGTCCCTTGAACTAAGAGAGGTTCACCCCAGCCTTCCTAGTCCACGTACAGACATTTTTGCTCGTCTGTGCTCCCTCCCCATCCATTTTGCCAGGGCCTCTTGACCTGTGCTCTGGTTATTAACTCCTTCCTATGACCAGGCCTCAGTGGCTATCAGTCACCTCCACCCAATTGTTACCTGCCCCACACAACTGATATACCTCACCCAGAACCCACAGCTGGTCCCAAATGACAAGCTAATCATCCCTACTGCCCTGGGACCCCCAGTCCCTTTCCCTTTTCACATGTGTTTGCTTTCAACTAATCAATCATTGACTCCTGCAGAAATCTATTAACCTCTAGCCTTGGACCGCAATAAAAGGAAAAGCCCATGGGTCCCTTTGGCTCTACTTGTGCGCTACCCATGGGCTGGTTGAGCCAATTGAGCCAAACCTGTCAACTCCTCACAGTATCCCTCGTCCCCTCCAGGACTTGTAAGTAATAAACTATACTGTTTCATGCATTATTGCTTCTAGCTCCCTATTTGTTTTGAACCTGACCTCCAACCCAAACCCAAATTCAAAATACTACTTAATCAATTAGAAAGAAAGGTCAAATATACCTTCCTGAAAATCCTTGTGTGCTTATCAGAAAATTGGGTTGTGGCAGACCCGTCAAAACCAATGGGACTTTGTAACCAGGGGGCTAACCAAAACAAACAATCCTGATCAATCCACTAGCACAATTTTGCCTCCACTGGCATCTGGACCTAGAATCATTCTCAGCCTACCTTTCACAATATTATACCCTGGCAAGTATGCTTCCTACTTTGAGATGTAGATCCTTCCAGAATTCCCTTCTAATAAAGGTCAATTTCATCAAAATTAGAAATACAATCCAAGGATATGCTTTTCCATCAACTTTATAAAAAATAACTTTATTTCAAATAAAAGTAACTTCTTGGACTACTATGATAACCTTTCAACTTGTCTCCATAAGAAAAAGGCAGCTCAACAAGTTATGGAAGCATTACTCATAAAAAGTTCTGTACAGCCACTTTTATCTCATGTAATTCCAACTACTAACTCAATTGTTCCTCTAGTGTTGAGAAAGATCCACGGATGAACACAAATTAGTTAAATGACTAAGCCAAATTAGTTAAATGACTCCTTATTAATAAATAAAATGAAGAGAAAAAATACATAATCATATTCACATCTCACAAAACTGAAACCCATATTCCTTTCTTTTCTTGACCTTTGGCACTAATACAGCACCAAAGCTGCCCTTGCCACAAAAACACCACAATGCTGTTGTCAACCATAGTTTACAATTACACTGCCTATATCCCTCCCATGCATCATCACACTCCCAACACCCTTCTGGAAGAACATTCCTGCACTTACACTACTAACCACAACCCTCATCTACTGCCAGAATCATTATTATACATTCCCTATATTATCCTCCAGCTGTCTCCCTAGACTACTAGTTTCAGCCACAATCACATCCATAAATCAAGTGTTTTTTACATTCGTTATGTGTTACCATCAAGTCCATCTGTTACCACGTATTTACATTTGACTTTAATAAACATTCTACATATATCCAGCATCTTCTCCACCTTCTCATCTCACATTCCATCTCTTGACAATCTATGCTTCATAGTCTAACTCCATAAGTCTACTCACTGTATTTAGCTCATATCAGTGAGACAATACAATATTCATCCTTTTGTATCTGACTTATTTCACTCAACATAGTATCCTCAAGGTTATTCTATGTTGTCATGTGCTTCCCCAATTGATTTCTTTTTACAGCTGAATAATATTCCATCATATGAATATTGCAATACTTCTTGCTTATCGATTCTTCGGTTGATGGACAAGTAGGTTGTTTCCATCTTTTAGCAATTGTGAATAATGCCACTGTGAACATCTGTGTGCAAATATCTGTTTGCATCCTTGTTTTCAGTTCTTCTGAATATATTCCTAGTAGCAGGATTCCTGGATCATATGGCAGTTCTGTATTTAGTTTCCTGAGCCAAATCATCTTCCACAGAGGCTGTACCATTTTACACTCATACCAACAGTGAAGGAGTGTTCCTATATCTCCACATCCTCTCCAGCACTTGTAGTTTTCTGTTATTTTAATAATGGCCATTCTATGAGGTATGAGAAGATATCTCATTGTAGTTTTGATCTGCAGTTCCCTAATAGCTAGTATGTTGAACACCTTTTCATGAGTCTTCCGGCCATTTGTATTTCCGCTTTGGAAAACTATGTTTGTTTGTTTTTTTTTCCATTTTTTAATTAGGTTGCTTGTCATTTTGTCATTAAGTTGTGCTCTTTATAGAACATGGAGATCAATCCCACATCAGATATATGGTTTCTGAATATTTTTCCCCATTGAGTTGGATGTCTTTTCACCTTCTTAACAAAATCATTTGAAATACAAATGTATTTAATTTTCAGGCAGTCCCATTTATCTATTAGTTTCTGTTGTTGCTCATGATTTGGGTGTAAGGTCCAAGAAACCACCACCAACCACAAGATCTTGAAGATGTTTCCCTACATTTTCTTCAAGGACTTTTCTGGATCTAGTGTTTGTATTTTGGTCCTTGATCCATTTTTAATTAATTTTTATAAGGCATGAGATAGGGGTCCTCTTTCTTTCTTTTAGATCTGGATATCTAGTTTTTCACATATCATTTGTTGAACAGTCTGTTCTAACACAGCTGAGTGGGTTTGACAGTCTTGTCAAAAATCACTTGACTAGAGATATGAGGGTCTATTTCCACTAGTCAATCTGCCTATCTTTCTGCCAGTACCATGCTGTTTTACCACTGTAGCTAGATAATATGCTTGAAAGTCTGGAAGCGAGAGTCTTCCAAATTCAACTTCTTTTTAAAGATAATTTTTGGCTATTAAGGGACCCTTACCATTCAAGATAAATTTGATAATTGGCTTTTCCAGTCTTCTTTCACTTTCATGGCTGGCCGGAAAATGGTGCTCCTCAGCAAACCCATCCAAGGAGATGAATCCTTCAGTTTCCACTAGCTCTTCTGAACCAGTGAGTTATGGTAATTACATTCCCAAAAAGAAACTATACTCAGCCCTCTGCTGTACTGTCCCTCTTCTTGGAGAGGAATCTCTCCTTTCCCCTCTCCTCCTCTCTCCTCCCCTCTCCGTTGGCCACTCAGCCACAGATTTTACCAAGGCTGTTCCCCTTGGGTATGGGAGATGGGCAGCATTCCCAGCCATGGGGTATCAATTCACAGTTTCCCTTTGGCCTCTCCATCTCTCCATTCCCAGTCCCTCCTGGACAATACATGTGGCATTCTCCTGGTCTTCAGGGGTACCCAAAGCAGCTCTCTTAGATGACTTCTACACCATCTCCCCTATTTTGCAAGAGAGCTGTTCCCTGTCTGAGCTACTCCAAAGCCCCCTTGGATCATTTTTTAACTTTTATAACACAAATTTTTTAACAGAATTTTTAAAATTCTCAGCTGCTGCTTCTATGTTTGCAATTTCTCCAGATGACTTAAAATGGTAGAAAGCATCATATTTCTTGAAGCAACTAAAACAGAAAGCCACTTTCTTGCAAGAAAGAAAGGCTCTTCTACAGGATTTTCAGCTTTTTTCTTAAGGAAGTTCTTAAGATCTTAAGAAAGCCAAGGCTCTCTCCTCAGTTGTGAAAAAGTTTATATCTGACTGCTATAAAATATTAACATGCTGGGACAGACACACATACTTTCCATGTGGCATCACCCCCATATTTACCAGTTGCATATGCGATAATTCCTGTAAAAGAAACATGTTTTTCAGCAGAAGAGCTATACATTCAATTTACCATATTTCTGAGTTGAATGGAATTGGAAGAATCTTATTTTATTGCTGAAATTTTATTTCATTATTGGAAGTGCATCTCTTCAATAGTCAAAAGGAAAGTATACTCTAACACCTGTAAACCTATCTTGTTTACCAGGACAATTCATAAATGACAACCAAATACAAAGTCTTTATAAGAGTAGATATCAGTAAGTTGGATTTGTTTCCCTTTAAAGGTTCATTGTTAGTGCCCTGAACACCACATACACAACTCATATAAAACAAACACCATTAAAGTAAGATTATCTGTATTGCAGATTAAAAGATCCCATTTTCTCTACTGAAATTCATGCCCTAGTTTATGAGCCCAGCAAATTCAAAATGATATCCTGCATTCAAAAAAGTGAGTCTAAATGATGTGTTTTAAAACTCAGAGATGTCATGTAGTTGACAAATAAGAAAAAAAATCACCAACTAGACCATATTTCACTGACCACAGTGCTACACACACTGGAGGTCAAAATCTTTCTGCAAGACATCGTCATATGTTCTGACATTTTACTTGACATGTGACTTATCTTTGAAGAAAACTGAACCCATTTTGCTGTGCTTATTTTGTTGACATTTTGTGAGATATTCTAAAAGGGAATCCCATTTTTGAGGTTTTCAAAACGAAAACTTAATTTTCTGCAATTCTTTAAATAGAGCAGAGTTCAATGGATTCTGAAATAAAATTAATGTATTTCACTCTTCTTTTAATCACTACTTATATGAAATAAATTTCCTTTATTTCATATTGCTCATACACATGACAGGAAGATTGCAAATTGAAAATACTCATCCCTTTTCAACCACCAAAATAATAATTGAAGTGTCTAAAACAAACAACAACAAATTACAACAGTTGCTAATCTAATAAGCTTAATGAACAGTGAGCAATGTAAATAAAAGCAAGCCAGATCCAAATCTCCCAGAAACTTCCTTACCAGTGGAGACAAACTCTCCTCCTCACCTTCCCTTGAACAAAAGTCTTCCACTAACTGAGCCTGAGGCAGGTGCCTCAAAGCTGGTGCTTATTATCCTCAAGGCCGGTCACTGCCACTCCACATTGCCTTCAAGTACAGGCGCTCCAGGTCCTTTGCCAGGAGGAAATAGCCTACCCTTCAAGAGTTGGAAGACCACAACAACATGAGTCAGCAGAAGTTTAGGAAGCATGTTAACAGTGTCACACAAAGTTTAGACAAAATATTAGGCACCACTGGGTTAAATTTATTGATGCAGAGTTCAGGATTAAATGTGTTGGCTGGAACACATGGAAGTAACAGTAATAGTCTTCTAGGTTGGCTAATTGGAGCTTAGTTTCAGTTATGACCTACAGTCTATGAGATTGAAATGCTGGGACTTCCTGCACAAACTGTAGAACACTGGTACTTAATGTGCAGACCCCAAACTAACAACATCACCTGGGAACTTGTTAGAAATGCTCATTCTTGAGCCCAATCCAGACCTACTGAATCAGAAATTGTATATTAACAAATCTTCCAGGTGATTCTAATGCACACTAAAATTTGATAATCCCTGCTGGAATTAAGAGTCAAAATGTTCAAGGAGATGGGGAGGATGGAATGGATATACTACATGTGACCTTTTTAGCTACTCCAACCACATCCACTAAGAGGTCTGGGATGATATTCTACTTACCAAAGAATAAAGAAATTGGTAGACACATCAGCATCCTTCAGAGACTTGGAGCGTCTCTCCTATAAAGCTGCCACGGACAGGGAGATATGCAAAGGAACTGGGTTCCTGATCTCAATACAAATAATGAGAACCTGAAGTGGTAGGTGACCGATGGCCACTTAAATATCAGTGACAGGGATAGTATAATAACCACAATAAAAATCAGAACAGAAAGGTAATAAGAGTGTTTGACCCACAGAGTTCTATGGCTATGGAGAATTGATTCCAGAGTGTCTAGAAATGCCATGAGTGAACAGCCTAAGATGCTGATGAACATAGGAGAAAAAAATAATAGGTCTGCTGAGCAGAAAACCTACTTGGATTATCATAGAATGTACTTAATCTTGGACCCACATTCCAGACCTAATTTAGTTCATTCACCCAGTCCCTTGTTTGAGGAGGAGGCCAGATCCATTTGAGGATGGACTGTAAACACAGACACATGTGTATACTGTGAATTTTATCCCCAACTTTCCATGGAGGGACCAACAGTGATTTACCAAAGTGATTGCTTGGGTAAAAAAAAATGCCCAGATCTTCTCAGAGTTAATAGATACTGGCTTTAATCCTTGGGTAATCTGAAATGCCATCTTGGTCCTCCAGATCAGGTGGAGGTTTGGGGAGTCTGATCATAGATGAGGTCTTGGTCTAAGTCCATATAACAATAGGTCTGATGGAAACAGGAATCCATTCTATGGTATTTCCTGAGTCCCAGGATGTATAGGGAGAATACTTAGTGACTAGCAGATTCTCTAGATTAATTCCCTGACCATGGAGTGAAGGTCATTGTGGTAGGAAAGGCTAAGGGAAACCCCCCACCCCACCCCAAATTATGCCCCAACACTCCTCTGTTAAAAACAGTAAACCAAGATTAACACCACATTCCTGAGGGAGTTGCAGGGATTAATACCACTATCAACCAGTCTGGTAAATTGTTTCGTGGAAAAATCAGATGAGTTGTGCTGAATTCCTACAGATTATTGGGGACTTAATCAGGAAAGCAGAAAATTGAAGTGATGTTTATGGATGTCGTCTTTCTACTAGAGAAAATCAGCGTAGTATCTGGCACTGGGTATGCAGCCATTGACCCAATCAATGCTTCACAGCCACCCCCCATCTCTAACAGTAAAAGTAACCATGCAAGGAAAATAGCACATCTTTCCTGTCTAGATTTTGGACTATGTCAACTTTTCAGCCCTCTAATTTAGTCTTCAAAAAACTTGATCATTTTGGCATCCCACATGACACCATGCTAGTCCATTTAGTTGATGACATTATGCTAATTAGACCAGTGAACAAGAACTAGCAGATACCCTAAATGCCTTGATAAGACACATGGGTGCCGAATGGTGGGTGATAAGCCATATAAAAATTTAAAGTACTACCCCATTTTTGAAATGTGTTTTAAGATGATCTGGGGCACATTGAAATATCTTCTCAGGTTCCTACAATTTGCAAGCAAGAGAGTCACATGTATGGGATCGAAGCCTCCCTCAATTAGTGGTGGAGTGGGCATCACCATCCCAGAAGCCTCAGGATTGGGAAACAAACCATGGAATAAAATAAACTTACTAGTATTATTTAAAAAAAGAAAGAAAGAAAAAAAAGAAATATCTTTTCAAAAGTTAAAATAAAATAAAAAACGTTGCTGCATTCTGTACCACCACCACAAAGACAGAAGTCCAATGCTTAGTGGGTTTCTGAATTTTAGAAATAATATGGTATATTTCGAGGTGCTGCTGGAAACAATTTATAATGTATCCCCTAAAACTAAGAATTTTAAATGGGGGCCACAGCAAGGAAAGAATCTGCAGCAAATCCAGGAGGCCTACGCCTTATGACCCAGCATACTCAATGCATGGGAAGTGCTGTGGCAGAGAACAATGCAGTATAGAGACTGGCAAGCCTGCATAAAAGAAACACAACTCAAACCTCTAGGATTCTGGGGTAAAGACAGGCCCTCTCCTCTGCTTACTACTTTTACCTTGAAAAGCATCTTCTGACTTGCTACTGGGCATTGGTAGAGACTAACTAACAGACCATGGGACACTAAATAACTGTGCATCTTGAACTGCCCATTATGAGATAATTATTTTTTAATCTGCCAAATTATACAATCAGATATGCACAGCAGAATACTATAATATGGACGTGGTTTATATGACACTATACCCAAGGAGGTCCTGAAGATACAAGAGGAAGCAACTTAGATGATCTGCAATACCTATACCTACTGCTTTGCCACTTCTCCCTCAATAAACACCTGTGGCCTCATGACGAATTGCCAGAACTAATTAACAGAAGAGGAAAAAGCCATGTGTGTATCTTCATGATATGCTGGCATTAACTGATATAAGCTACTGAAATGCAACCACATTCTTGGGTGATTCTGAAAGAGTGGTAATAGGCAAGGATCCAAGTGGGATAAAGAACATTAAGTGGTTCTTATTAAGGAAGGAGAGGTGGCCTCAGGTATGGATCCAGACTTGGTGAATGGATAGGAGTTTGCCAGCTGGTCAGGGTCTTGGAACAAGAATAGGTGATTAGGGAAAGAAGTATGTGAATGGACCACTCAGAAAGGACACAAAGTGTGAAAATACTTGTGCTGTACTTGTGTGTATATAAATATTCACTAGGGATCAACTACAAGGCAAGTAGACGTGGTGGCCCATTCTGTAGATGTCAGTCATCACCTTTCCATTGCCACTCCAGTGCATGATCAATGGGGCACATGAAAGTGACCATGGTGGTCTGAATGGAGGCAATGAATGGATTCAACAACATGGTCTTCCCGTCACCATTACTCCTTGATACTAGGCATGTTTGCTGAGTAGACTATCTGCCAACCACGGTGATCAAAGATGATACCCCTAGGAGAATTATCAAACCATCTGGTAACAAGTTGATCAAATTAAACTCCTTTCATCATGGAGGGCACTTAGTCCACACTACAATAAAGATCACTGTTCTG